>JAVQJS010061542.1:0-39723 GCA_036024795.1 Galaxias rostratus | reverse complement strand
AGGCCTACCTACCTTCAGCCAACTATATAAGTTGGACCGATAATAAAAAAATAAACGGACCCATGCCTGCTTCCAAAAAATATTTGTGGACCTTCAAGATTTCTAATTGGGGACCCCTGGTCTAGATCCTGTATGTTGTAGTAACAACTTTTTACCAAATGGTGGCAATCTTGATGCCTGGTTTCTCCGTGTCACACTATCATGATAAAGTCACTTCACACGGATGAACAAATCAATGAATGGAAAGTCAAACGTATGCAAATCAGCCTTTATAATACCTCAACAATGTTACCTTTATCAACAATCTATCACCAACAAGCCAAAGTGATTTAGAGTTGCCACAAAGATCGCACCCTAAATAAAAAATGTACACCCAAATCAATTGATTGATTGCAGTGAGTGATTCATAATGTCACAGACAGACATAGGCAAGCAGTAATACTCTAAAAAATAAGTAACATTATATCCAATTTTTTTGGGCAATGATAGAAAAAACAACCCAGCCTATTATTGTCTAATACGGTACATTGGGTTCTGAGTCCCTTGGTTTGGCATTGTGGGAGATATTGAAATCATTGGTCACCCTTAGCTGTTAGCAGGCTGTCTCCTCACTTTGTGACGTACAACAGGTATTTAAGGAGCCTGGCGACAAACAGTGTGCTCCAATACTTTCAGCTCTTAAGCACACAAATAATAACTACGAATGACTTGGCAAAAGGCTCTTTTAAAGTTTCTTTGATCTGCTTTCCACTAACTCTTATTTATCCTAAAGGCATTAACCCCTTTTGATATGAAACTTCTCCATTTCCAACTCCAACATAATATTACTGTCTACCTTTTGTACACTATATCAGTGTCCAATTCTAGTGAGTGGGCCACTGCCAACCTGCTTTTCTTAGAAATGGAAGCAGCTCTAAATGTGGTTCAGTAGGTCAAGATTAACAGACATGCTGCTATTCATCACTGACTCAGTGCTAGTCGGAAAAAATCATGAATCCCATTTAGGAACTTTGTTGATACAGCCTCTTTCAAATTCACATTGCATCACATTGTGCCAAATGAGATAGAAACAATAACATCGCTACTCATGAGCAATATGTCATACATTGAGTATAGAACGGATGCAGAACAATCTCCCCATGAAATCACATGATCACATTCACAATCAGTATCCTTATCAGTATCACACAAAGGCAATGGGGATTGATGGCTGTAATGTCCTATATATCAAATCCGCTTCAGGAAGCATGGGTAAGAATGAAAGAAAAAAGTGAAATACATTTCAAAGACTTGCATACATTTATGTGAATAGATCACTCTGTTCCATGAATGTGTGGCAACACGTGTGCTGGAGACTTTTCTAGGCTTCCCCTAGTCGAATAGTAATTGTTGCCTATATATGAACGTCAAGATCAAATAGATAAACGGCTTATGCCGTGGACGGCCAATACAATGTGACATGAGACAGCCCTACAAACACTAAGGGAAATAACAAAGCTCAAGTGTGCAACTGGAACACATCATACCAACCACTGACCAACCAATAGCTCAGCAGTGGTTGATAGAAAAGTAATATTTAACAAAGCTTCATACAGCAATTTTTTAAAATGAGCATTCCAGGTTTTTTGTGGTCATAAGCGTCTCTAAAACTTAGCTTGCTGAAAAGAGTGTTTTAAAAGTGACAGTAAATGTGTGATGTACCCTGCCTTTTTCTTTTTGACAACACAGTGTGAGGACACTGGAGCTAACAAAGCAAAGAAAAGCTGTTTAGGTCATTCCAACCTGCTGCTGGCTTATTTGATGAGATGTTAATTGCGATTCATTAGCTGTGCATCCTCAATTGAGAGCACCTCCTTCTACTGAGGCCTTCCACACCACGCAATCTGAAACGCTTTGCTCTTTTTTCCTTCTCCTGGAGCTCGACAAAGCATTGAACCATTCTTTCCACCTCTCCATCTTCAAAGTTGTTGGTATCTCAGGCCCTGCACATTTGTCCCAATCTGTTGGCTACCTGTTTGGAAATGCCTTGCCTTTTCCCCTACTATTGTCATTTCTAAGTGCAAAACAAGGTAGAGTTGGGAATGGGATTAATCCATGTTATGCTGTCATGTCACATGTCTACAGGGTACCTAAATGGGTGGCAGAAGGGAGAGGCAATCTTAACCCACCGCATTACACTAAGACCATAATAAACTACAATGTTGGCATGTGTTTGTAATTAGCAGGGTGTGCCTCAATCTATTGTTTGTGTGCGGTGCCACTTCCTTTAGCCTCTATAAGAGGGGCCATCTGTTGGACTGCTGCTCCTCCGCTCTCTGCCAGCTACACGTAAAGACATAAGAAGTTAATTGGGCATATTATACACTTCTGTTATGTAGTTGAATAGGGGGCGTGTTTCTGTGTATGACTGTAAGTGTAAGAGGGAGGATGGGGGTGTGCGCTTATCTATGTATGAATATATGTACATATGCATGAATATATGCATGTATGTATTTCTGTAAGTATGTATGTATGCCGATATGTGTTTGTGTGTATGTCTGTGCTAGTGTGTGGTAAGTCTGTTACAAAAGGTCATGTAAGTTATGTCTAGTATTACACACAGAGAGATGGTGAAAGAAAAGGGGTTAGCCAAGGTAGGTTGCAGTAGACAGGAAGGGAGGGTGGAGCAAGAGGGTCAGGAATAGAGAGAAGTTAAATCACTCCCCTTGGAGTAAATCTTCTACAATCTGATCAGTGCCTGAAGCGGACTGGCCAAATATACTCCTGGTGAATATAGATGGGGCCAGACACCACACACTCAAGCGGACATACAGGTATGAAAACATTACTCATCTGACTTATTCACTTCAACAAGTAGAAGTCTGTTTATTGTATTCTTTAAAGTTCATTTTGTGTGTATTTTAAAAAAAAATTGCTATTATATCTATATATCTTACAACAATGCAGAGGAACAATAAAGACAAAACATGTACTTTTTCAATATCGATTTTATTTCCAAGGCATCTTGTGCTAAACCGCTACGTAAAGTGTTTGTTCCCCCAAGGTGTAAAATATGTTTCATGTTAGCTATGTTAGATGCACGGCATTTAAGTAACAAAACAGACAGAAATTGTCAATAACAATGTTTTTGTGTAGCTACACTGTTTTATAGTTCAGCTGTGAGAATGAAAATTATGAAGTTAAATTGGACACAGGGAGACTTTTGTATATGTTATGGAAAATGTACATTTTGTGTACATCTAAAAGGCATCTAAAAGGTTATTGTTGGTCTCCCTGTACATCCTATGAGATGTTTGCTGACATCAACTTTTCACTTCATCAGTGAGTACAATGTGTCTGTCAGCTTTGAATTTGCGGTCAACCACACAACTTTAATGCACACTTTACCCATATGGTGGCTGCTCGCCAGAGTGCAAAGACCACCTTAACCACCGCATGTAGCCCAGCAAACTAGCTTCTGAGTTTCACACAGACACCAGGCTGAGAAAAAACCCTCATCTTGAGCGAGTGCAATTAGACTAATTGAGTGATTCTGTGGGAGATAATACACTTAAGGCTAAAGGAGCCTGATAATGGAAATTGGGTGTGACAAGATGTTGGCCAAGACCATCTGTCTTTCCACTAAGCCCTGTGAATCACAAGAAAAACCTGTGAGGAACGGTATTTTACTTTGAGGTTACTTCAAGGTGTAGCCAAACAAAAACGGGCTGACAGGGTTTAAAGTGTATACCTGAGCGGCAAAATATCCGCAGCATATGCCCCCAAGAGAGTGTGGATAAACAGTCAAAGAAGGCTTTTATTGAACAAGAAGATAAAGACAACTGCACTATTAAGTTAATGAAAGTAATACCTTAGAAATATTTCCGTTTAGAGAAACTGCAACAATTTTGTCTCAAATGTTTCAGAATTAAATTCATACAAAACCGTAAACTGACGATCATGCACAGTTCACTTGAGATCAATAACTACAGAATGTGTTAGAAGTGTAGTTTGTCCATAAATTGCTATTGACACTGGGGTGGATGCACTGTTGTTTCAAATAAATAATTTGACAATGATCAGAAAAGTTAACTCATATATATTAAAAGGCCTTGATAAATAGACAAAATAAAAAAGGTCTATTTGAAAGGGTAATGGCAACTACACTACCCTTTGCATTGGCTCTATTGGACAGGTGGCGGCAGGGTTTTGGCAGTCATAGCATGTATTACATTTGTTCATGTAGGGCAAAGGGACCTTCAAAGTTAATTAGAAATGTCTGATCTCCACAGTAGCAACTAAGACTTGACCAAACTGTTGTCAACTAATGCAACAACCTCACTGGGTGTACCAATCCTTCAATACTTTTGCCAAAATCAATTACGGCACCACCGTGTACAATGGACTCACACCTACAATAATGTACACATTGACAGTATGTGCTCTTTCTAATACTTTAGCCTTAACATGAGTGAATCAGATCGGGCTCGCTGTCAGTACCTGTGTGAGTTTAAGGACATGGAACTGAGGTGTGGTTAATCCGTCGGTCTGTTAGTCTAGCTGGGAAACATTTGACATGGCATGTGATCTTGTGCTGATTCAGTTGAAATAGATTTACATGCACTCTCGAGGGGCATCTTTCATTAATCTCCTTCACGCTGTACAATACATGTATGTAAGCATAAGAAACATAATTGTTTCTAAAATCCATGATGTGTCCTTCACAGGCTTTTCCACTCTTGATCCTCTGAAGAACCAGGAGACAGCAATACAAATGTTCTCATTCAGCCAGTAGGGAGAGGCCCTTCAAATCAGAAACTGCCAGTGATTTAATTTCTTCACACCAAGTCACATTTAGGAGAGCCACTGTCTTTCATGTTTGCTCGAATAAGAATGGGAAACAACAGGAGGACAACTCCCACTATATGCCTGCCAAAGTCCCTCACTCTCGTCCTCTACTCCCTCACATCGATCAGTGCCTTGTCAGGATCGGACTACGACTATGGAGCACACCCCCGCTTTGTTTGCACTCCCATTCCTGTTGGCACTGACCCCGCATGTTTCCCTGCTGGGGGACCAGCCATGGGGGGTCCAGGGCCAGGTGGACAAGGGCACCACAGCCATCCAGGGGGCTCTCCTAATGCCTGGTGGGGGATGACGGATGAGGCTAAGACCACCATCCTCCACCTCAGGGAGAGCTTGGTCCAGCAGAAGGAGACCATCCTGGACCAGAGGGAGACTATCAGGGAGCTTACCGCTAAGTTGGCCATGTGTGAGGGCTTCGGTCGAGGCGACGACCACCAAAAGCCTGAGTTACACTCACCTTTACACCACAGCAGAACAGGAAACCATCTGACACACGCTGATGTGCACCATGGCGATCCGTTGGAACACCATGGCAACCAAGTTCCCGACACAGCACAGGACGCCTTGATAGGAGGGCACCGTGGCAATATCCGGGGAAAGGAGAAGCATGTGATACCAGGGGAAATGTCATCGTCCCCGGCACAGAGGGAAAGGATACTCCAGACACTGAAGGAGAGGTTGGAAAATCTACAGGTGAGTGAGAGTATTCCGAAAAAGAGAGAAAATCAAAAGGAGGTAGGATAAGCTAGACTGGGGGGGAAATGTTAAAGCATGGACTAGGTCATGTGTAGAGTGAGCAACTGTCTGTAAGCTCCAAACCCAATTAAGGCTTGGGAAACTACTGCACTAAAATTTAGTCAAGCTGCCGTTCTGGTTACACATGATGGATGGACAGTTTGACATGGGGAAGGACAGGGCCGAATGACATTGCTAAACGTCAACATATTGTATCTAATTCTCCCGCTCATCTACTAACCCATTGATTTCATTGAACAGTCCTTTTATAAAAAACTTAGATGAAACCAACAGTTTCTGTTTGAAGTTACATAATGTAATACATTTTTAAAGTTTCTAAGGTAGTGTTGACATACATATGAGGGCAATGTTGGATAGAGGGAATAGTGTGAGAATCACTTTAGATTATGAAGATCTCTACTGACGGTCAGTTAATCAGTGCACATGCTGGAACAAAGCTTGGATTATCCAGGAGGAAAAGAGAGAGAGACTTAGAGATAGGAAGCTAAGAAATTAGATAAATTTAACCCAACCCGTCATGCACACACACGCACGCACACACACACACGCACGCACGCACACACACACACACACACACACACACACACACCCCATTCTGGATATATCGGTGCAAACAGTGTTACCTCCTTAATGCCAAATCAGCATGTAGCCTACATGGTTCCTGAAAAGCTGTCTCTTTTAAAGGCTGTCTTTAGCTTCTGTATGTAAAAATAGATACTAGCCCTTCTAATGAGTAAAGAGGTTTTACAATGTATTGTTCTTGTTGCACCTTATCTCTCAGCAGACGAGGAACACATCTAGTGCCTATTCCAGCTCTCTGAAGGAGCTCCTTCAAAGAAAGATCAATGTTCTGGAGCTGCAGATGCACCGCCAAACCACCCCTGTGCTCGCCAGTCCAGATCATCACGAGGATGATAGCGGTCACCACGACAACGACAGCGGTCACCACGACGATGATACCCACCACAATGATGACCTCCTTGATGACGGGCACCACAGCGATCACGATGATCATCACAATGACGAAGATGACCACCACAGCGGTCCTGATGGTGACCACAATACCAACCATCATGGCGACAGCCACCACAGTGACGATCACCTCGACGATGACGATCCCCTCGACGACCATGACGACAGTCACAGTGACAACGGTAGCCACCAGGGCAACGAAGCAGATGACCACCGCTATCCTCCTATATCTGGTTACCACCCTCATGGGTCCAATACTGGCCTGCACAGCAACAAACTGGAATCCGTGTTCAATCAACTCCACCACACAGGTAAAACGTCTGACCGTCACTGGCCCACTACAGCAACACTCACTCTGAAAAGACAATTAACATGACAGCTCATTGAATTGACTCACCAATGTATATGTCACTAATGCTAAAAATAAATAATGCAAGTGTATCTAGCTCCAAATATGAAATCGGCCTTTGCTCTGCAGGTTCGAGCAGGAAAAAAGCCAAGAGTCCAGATGCTTTCCATATCGGGTTCCCCATGAGAACCAACTACATGTATGGCCTGGTGAAAAGTACTCTCCTCCAAGAGATCTTTGGCCTGACCCTGTGTCTGTGGATCAAAGCCGGGACAGGGCCTGGCCTGGGGACGCCCTTCTCATACTCTGTGCCTGGCCAGGCCAATGAGCTGGTCCTTATAGAGTGGGGCAACAACCCGATAGAGCTGCTGGTGGATGACAAGGTACTGGACAACCTTAAGTACAGAGCCCTAAGTGGCATTACTGCCAGCCAGTATGTGGTGGTGTGAGGAGCCCACACGTGGCTCTGAGGAGCTGTATTCCCCAGCTGTCTAAGCTGCTTCTCCTCCACTGAGGCGTCACATCATTAAGAGGGATAATTAAGAATGGGGGTTAGTGGAGCATTCAGAACACGCTGTAGACGTGCTAGGCCCACTGATCCACTGACTACTAATAGAATAGACCAGCATTATTGAGTTCAGCAGATGGATGCCAACCAAAAGATGAGAGCATTCGTATGCTCTTAAATCTGGATGTCTGAATCTAACACATACAGTAGATACTGAATCATGTCCTCCTATGTTTCCCTTAGGCAGTTACTCTACCCTTGTCCTTGAACGATGGGAAATGGCACCATGTGTGTGTGACGTGGTCAACACGGGATGGGCAGTGGGAGGCGTATCAGGACGGCGTGCAGAGGGGGTCTGGAGAGAACCTCTCCGCTTGGCACCCCATCAAACCAGGAGGCGTGTTCATTCTCGGGCAGGAGCAGGTAAAGACAAAAAAACAAAAACAAGAACATCTTTTTTTTTTTATCATTTCACCACTGTGGTACGCAATCATTTACAAGAGAAACTGATTAAATGAAAATCAACCGTCTTCTGTCTAATAACTATTGATCAATATAATATATATTATGTAAATATTAGTATATATTATTATTACATAAATGTAAATATTATACAACCAAACATGTATTTAATGCTCTCTTATACAGGACACTCTTGGAGGTCGTTTTGATGCCACCCAGTCGTTTGTGGGGGATATTTCTGATGTGCAGATGTGGTCCCATGTTCTAAGCACCAATGACATTTACAACCTGGCCTCCTGTGGCAGCCACCTCAACGGAGATGTTATTGCCTGGTCCCCAAATATGTTGGAGCTGCATGGCGGGGTCACAAAATACCCATTTGATCCCTGTCATTAATGCATATGCACTATGAACACCATGGAGGAGCTTTGCAATCTGCAGCAAAAATAAAAAAAACACAAAAGGTATGAGCAAAAAAATGTAAACTCACAATTGGACACCAGAACAATATTCAAAAAGGACAACGACATGAATTTCCCCTAATCTCAACTCTATGACCAATACATGAAAAATAAATATTTTTCATTTTGTGGACTCTATGGACTAACATAGACAAAAGACAATTTTGTGGTTGCACGGCATGTTTAGTTTAGAAATATCAAGGACATATTGTCAGAAGACTAGAACTAGATACAGATGAGGTGACAGACAACTTCAACTATAAGTTAGAAATGTAATGTGAAGCAACTGAATGCTTGTTCACTGGATTCTTTTTTTGAGAAAGTTTTCATTGGAAAATACAGCTAACTAACCAAAGACATGTTATATTGATACTGTTTTGTCCTTTCATGTATTTTATGTTACTATGTATTTGTTATCAAAGCGTCCATTTATAATGTATTAGAATAACAATTTAAAATGGTATTGTATTTAATACATTCTTTGTTTTCTTTAAATTCTTGCTTCAGAATATTTTACCGGCAAGCTCTTTTTCAAAACATTTGCTTACCAACTTGATCAAAGACAACGTAAAAGTATTTGTAATTGAGTAATGCTGGCCTTGTATATTTAATTTATTGTAAATACACCTGGCCAAAACAGCTTTGTGAAAAATGTAAATAAAACCTCTAAATCTGTCTGTAAATAAAAACGTTTTTGTAATGAAAGACTTATCTATTTAACATTTTTGTATAGTATTGTAGAAAATAAATTAGTTAAAAACACAATAGGTCTACAATAAACTGTGTCCCTTAAAACTTTACACTGACTTTTTGGGTTTGGGAACAGTGTCTAAACTACCATGCACACTAATAGTCTACTATTATTTCATATGACTATGAAACGACATTCATAATTTGAGTTGCTCATGTAAACAGCATGTTCGGAAGTGTAGCACTTTTCGATCAAGACATGTATAATGAACACACCTTGTTGGGAATCCGGCTGCTCTGGTGTGACCCTCTCATTCATTTGCTTTTATCGATGTCCCTGAATATAACGTAACGTCTCAGCGAATGCAACAAACGGACAAAAAGCTAAATTAAATCGTTGTCATTAAATAATAGCTTATAATTCAAAACCCATGACAAACCACCATCCAAAACCTGAGTTGATGAATTGGTAAGGACACAAATCTGAATGCACATTAACAAATTCTCTCAGTTCACTTTTTATTGTTACACATTAGTTTACCGGCAATAGTGTACCATTGTTTTTGTTTTGCTATATTTAGCACAGATGACCTATCCATAACCTTCTATACATAGCCTTAAATCAAAAATAAATTAATACATCATAAAAATCATCACTAGGAATAGTAGTAGTTGGGTAATGGGAGGCGGAATCACAGGCCCAGTTAGTGTCTTACCTTCAAGTGGTTGTTTTTAGTGTGATGAAAAAAGTAGCATGTCCGAACAATATTTGGCAACTTTGCACTTCAAGAATACCCAGATATGTGGTCCATGCAGTACCTATATGTACCTTAACAAGCTACTTGCCTTAGCAAGTAGGAACTCAACATGAAGTAGGGCCTAATCATTATTATTAAAAAGTGTTATTGCCCTGGATATTTAGCCCAAGGATAGCAAGAGGCAAAACTGTAATTTATGTATACCACAGAGCCACACTCTAGGCCATAACAATCACAGCTGATGGATACTGTTGGAATCTAGTTCTTAAACCAGAAAAACATATTAGCCACAGATGATAAGGGTTTTATCAGAGGTGCAATCAAACTCTTTAGATGACAATGCATTGTTCACGTCATAATTAGTACAGTAAATATTTGTCACAGTCTCAACATCTGTGATGCTACAGCAGGAAATTATCAGGCGATCAGAAAGAAGGTACAAATGCAATCATTGCAGTTGTGTCTGATCACCAGTAGAGGGTACAAAAGATTAGTGAGGTCTGTCTAAAAGCAACCTAAATGCCATAACGAATAAAGTGCAGCAAACAATAAAAATAGGTCTGCATTCTTTCTTAACTACATCTATAAATGTTAGTCCAATGACAAACTAAAGTAAATCGAAACAAATAAAGGCTAATCAAATACCTAGTGGGCAAGTCTTGCAAATATGTTTATACACAACCGTGGTCATCCCTTAAATACATTTAAATAGCATTAGTGTTCATTATTTTTTGTTTTCATTCCTTCTTAAGTATAATATTAATTGAACTCTTATCTCAGCTGTAGCACATGACCTTTCTCCTTTCACTAGCGGTCATGGTGAGGTTAAGGAAAGGGGAAAAGGGAAGGAAGCTATACATATCTATGGTAGACTGGGGCGCAACCCATTCTTTGTGCTTTACTGAGCCCTTACAAAGTTTAACAACGATCAAAGCAGGCCATAAACAGCTCTAAAATCTTTCCATTATCCATATAAAAGGGATTGGGAATACTCAAGACAAGTGGTTCAAGAAAACATCCAACTTTTTTTCATTCCCATTTCTATTTAAGCCAACAGGCACCTCAAGTGGTCCTTCTGGAATGCCCCAAAGCACCAGCCAGGTCCATCCACACCTATCTAAGATGCCTCAATTCATGTCAACATGCAGTTCTACAGTAGCTTGTACAAAACAGACTCAACAAAAATAAACAATAAATTAAATCATTTTCTATGTGTGTAAACAAATATACTAACAAGTATTTACAAAAAAAACAAAACCGAAGCATACATTGTAAAAAGCTGCCGTTGTAACTTCTTATAACACGCTGTAGCAT
Organism: Galaxias rostratus; assembly: GCA_036024795.1. Lineage (NCBI taxonomy): Eukaryota > Metazoa > Chordata > Actinopteri > Galaxiiformes > Galaxiidae > Galaxias > Galaxias rostratus. The sequence goes on along the minus strand of JAVQJS010061542.1, from coordinate 28,608 downwards.
ATAGACCTGTGTTTAACACTGTGTCTGGGACAGTCTAAGGAAAGTTGTTAGGTGTAGTGAGAAAGATGTCGGAGTTCATTGATCATTAGACATATGCCAATAATATCAAATCAGACATGAGAATGACTCATCTTTAAGACTGTGTAACAAAGGCATTATAACAAGCCACTAAGTATTGTAACATGCTTCCCTACAAAAAGGCTAACTTCAGTCTAAGACATAAGTTGTGTTAGTGAAAATTAGACTTATGTACTGTCCCGAGCAAAAGCAACCATCTTTTGTCCATCTAAGCTTTCGCCTACATTGTATCCATCCAGATTTGTCTTGAGAGCAGAAAACACCTCAATGTAGGGCTATCCATGAAAACAAAACCAACGACACACAGTCACATTTAAAGCATGAACCCTATCACCACTAGCCAAATGATTATTTAAAGCCTGGGTCCTTCTGCACCATCCCGATTGCTCCAGGGCCTAGAAAACTTTGTCAACCTATTTTTCCAATCCGCAGGATGGCCCTACTTAAATGTGGTGAAACTTGGTTATCAAGTAGTATATACACATACAAACAGCAATGGACATCGTCATTTTCCCCACAGAAATGTAACGTACTGAAGCGTGATTAACAATGCTGATGGACAGTATATGTATTAACCTGGAATAAAGCTGTTGAGAGAACAGTAGTGATCTAAGAGCACATCTCAACAGTCTCCAGTGATATCTCTTCCTTCATTTCATTAAGTGATCTTCTCAAAGTAAACAAACTCATTGAAAATATAACCTGTACGTTAATACCGCAATCTTGTTCCATTCAAGAAAAAGGATTCATGAGAGGTACCTTCTATAGACTATTGAGATGTACTCCATGTAGAGGACTGGTAGTTTTGAGCGGGACTGGAAAAGCTTGCTACCCTGAAGACACTTTTCACAGTTCAGGTTAATGCCAGAATACAAAGAGAGGAATGTGGGTTGACTGAGTGAATACATTGGCTGCAGTGAGTAGAGTGGAAGTAGTGGACACTTATATTGCAGCAGCAGTAGTAGTGGGGAACAAGGCAGCAGAAGCAGCCAGTGTGTATGGATGTGTCCCTCACAATGTGTCTTATCAATAGGGTAGCAAGAAGTCCCTCAGTGAGAGTGACCAAAGGTGGGATCGGTTGCATGAGTGTGTAGGAAGGAGTAGAGCGAGAATTCGCGCCCGGTCATGGTATAACACATTAAGGAAGTGAAAAGTTAGAAACCAGACAGAGATCTACGGTTGCTCTTCTTTTTTCTTCAGTGATATGCGTTTCTTCCTGGCTGCCAGCATTTCGTAGAAGGGGTCAACGCTGACGGCCGAACTGTGAAAGGAGAACAGGTGGTTAAAACGGTGGCCCAGCGGCTCCCGCACCACGCCCCACCCCCTCCGTCCCCACGTACGTGATGCTGTGGATCCACTCGTCCTTCTCCTCTGGGGTGGGGGCCGAGATGCGGTAGACGTTGTGGTTACCCTCCACCACTCGCCCGTCCGCCTCCGTCTTACATGCCTTGATGAGCTGACCACGGTTGTTGGGAATGTACAGCTCAAAGCAGTTCTGGAAAGAGAAAAAAGGGCATGCTAGTTGTCCCAAGGAGAACAAAAAGGGAGGCTTCAACGTTGCGACGTAAACCACGGGAACAGATTATCTGCAGTGAAGCGCTGCACTGTGTAACTGCGTTACCCTCAGGCTTATATGTGGTATGCGGACTAACCGGTTTTCTCGGGTCCTCAACCTCACGGATGCTAAGGTTCTCTAAAGGAATGATACCTCGAGGTTCCTTATCCTGAGGGAGAAGAGACAAACACATAATGCATTACTTCTAACACTAGCCGCTGCACTACAGGCACAAATAAATTATTCCATATCCGGACGGTTACCTAGTACGACAGCGTTGTTAAATGCCAGTGAAGCAAGCACTATCACATCATGGGCATTACTGTCAAACCACGTAATACACTGGAGGAAACTCACTGTGGTGTATTCAAAGTAATAGAGGCAGTTGTCGGTGAGAATAAACCATCGTCGCTTCCAGGTTTTCACCCGCCCTCCTGAAAGACAACCACAGAAAGATGGATCAGCACGTCATAGTAACTTAATGCTGTCAATCAATATGTGTTACTATGCAGACCTACAACCTGCTACAAACTACTGTAAGTTGTATCGCTAGATCACATATTCTACATTAGATTTGGCTTGGCCTGGGCTACAATGGCTACAGTGGTTTCTACGGTGTCTCTACCAGTACATACCTCCTGGGAAACAAACAGCAGCGGCAGAGTGTGGAAATCGCAGGGAGAAGCAGAGACAACAGGGACCAGAGCAATCGCAGGAAAATAAGAGAAGAGCAGGCCACGAAAAGAGGAAAGACAGAAAGAGAATGAGAGGAGAAAGCAAGAGAACCAGATATTAGTGACACACAGATCACAAGGCCCTGCCATGCGAGAGAGGACGATTGGTTCTTTAGATTTCGATGGTGCAGGAACGTGATGTTCTAAGAACCCTAACCCTGGCTAACGCTCTGATTCACCGTTACCAAATGGATGCCTTAAAATGCCAATCCACAGGCAAGTGTCAACGTGACCATGTGAGACAATGAGATCTTTGTTGATCCTAGCCTTGTAAAAGTAGCCTCAGTATGTTGTCTATGTATCAGGTCTTTACTTTAACCCATGGAGAGAACAGCAAGCCAGAAACATCACAGTAAAAAAAAGCCCTAAGGAGAACCAAACAAAACCAAACACAGTAGAAGCATCACAATTTTCAAAGCCGCTTTTCAAGAAAGAAACACCCATGACTAGTATATATTTTGACAGACAGTTATACAGAAGAATAATTAGTGTTGGTTAAATATAAGGGTTTTCGAGCCTGTGGCTGGTACGAGTTTCAGTAGCACCTCAATCCACCACACAGGGCCGCCAGAATTTTCTTACCTAGCTTGAGGAGCCAGCCTTCTCTATCAGGGTTGAAGAACGTGTGTGTCAGGTCATTGCCATCATCCTCAGGGATTTTAAAGGGCTCGTTCTTGATGCTATCATATAAATTCTAGAAGAAATAAATAAAAAAGAGCTTTGGAAAATCCACCACAAACCTCTACAGGTTTTCCAACTATTCGATCACATAGTTTTCTAAATCTCAAAATGTTCGGTCACATTTGCACCCGCACACACCCACCCTAAGCAGATCTTCGGGAAGGTCTCCCCCCTCGTTGATGCCTCTGTTCATGGAGATGAAGCGGTCCACCCCAGGCTTGTCCCTCACGTTGGGGTTGTGGAGGCTGGTGTTCAACATAATGATGGCAAACGACAGAACATAGCAAGTGTCTGGAGAAAGGAAGAGGAGGAAAGATACGTGAGAAAAATACTATTTTGTGAACATGATTTATAAGTGGCAACATGCATGTGTGTTTGTACCAGTGCTCTGGAAAACTCCTGGGTTGCAGTGGCAGTATCTTTGGGCAAAGGCCTCCATCATCCTATCAATCTTCTGGGCTTCACCAGGCAGACGGAAACTCCACAGGAACTGCCTACAGCAGTCAGATAGAAGACCGACGTCAAAGGCCAGAAACAACAGACCTCTAAACGTGATGGCTTGGGGTCCATTACATACACAATTACAGTTTAGCCTTTCCTCCAATCAATCAAATCATATCAAATTCCGTGTTGCCTCGCTTTGTAGATGAGAAAAACTAAGAAGAAACTCACGATAGCGTTGACCAGGATAGTGATCAGTGGATGGAGAGACTTATGGATGGAGAGAGCAGCAGTGATTACCTGAGAGCCTGCACCAGGTTGAGATCAGTGAACTCATGTAGATCAACAAAGGCCTGCAAGACCTTGAGATTAAATTCATCTCTTTCTCCGAGATAGTCTCCAATAGCAGTCTTGTTGAGGCCCTCTCCTTTGTAGAGGAACTGGGCAATGTCCTCTTGAGTGTGCCTGAGCAGCTCATTCTCCACCAGAAACAATATGCCCTAAACAACATACATAGGCAGGCAGCCAGCGACGAACAAAGAACAATTAGCCTGAAGACTTTTAGAAACCATACATCAAAAGAAGGCAGAGGTTAGAGAAGGAAAATGTGACATGCCAGTTGCACTTACTTTTTTAGGATCCATGTTGAACTTCTTCCTTCCCATAGCCACATGCCTACTTTTCTGTAGGGTTTTGCTGCAAAGATCACAGAGGCTTGTGTAATTAGCATGTGACATTCATGTATCCAAAATGCAAAAAGACATAGTGGTAAATGAGAAATTCAAAAATATGTTAATACGTTTATGCATGGATGTTTGTTTCTCCACCCACCTGCCCTCTGTGCTGGTTTCCAGCCCCTCAACCTCCATGATGGCCTCCCGGAGCTCATCACGAAGCCTCTGGATCTCCTGCAGCAGCGCACCCTTCCTCCTGCGAATGTCTTCCAGCTCCGAGCGCTCCTCTGGGCTAAGGTCTACAGGGACTACAACCGAAGAAGGATTAAAGTGACCATTCAGAAGAAGTTATATATCTTTTCGTATTTCATTTAAAGTTCAAAAAGTTAAAAGTGTTTTATTTGTCAAATGCACAGTATAATCCAGAATCATTCTGAGCAAAGAATTCCCAATCAAGGTTTGGAGGATAATATACTTGACCATAGCAACATTTTTAAATACCCCACTGTACTGAAGCATATATCGTATCCATCTTAGTATTGCTCTGTTATGGGGTGCAAGCTGCAAATGTTACTATAGTACTATTACTATTAAATTACTAAATGGTTTGGCAACTGTTTAACAGTTCGATGCCAAACCGCAAGATATTTGAAAAGAGAATAGGGATAGTCTGAGAAGAGGACAGTCATTTCCAAAAGAAGAAAAAAAAAGACTTTGGGGCATGTTAAATTTGTGTCTTTGCCAGGTTGCTTTCCATTTTCCTCAGCACAAAAGCCTCTTTATCCACAAATATGTCTTCTCGTTAATCAATGTCACGCCATATTCCATCCATTGTTGAACTTCCTCTAAACATCTCCCTCTTAGCCCCCTTCTCATCCTCTACTCCTGACCCAATGGCCTGACATGAATGGACTAATTTAGCTTGCATGGTCATGTGGAATCATGGAAAGAATGAAGACTGAACCAGTTGAGGACGTTTGTTATTATGAAACAGTTGCCATTCAGTCTATTGAGGGATTATATTTACGTAGATAAGGGCCACTAGGGACAGTTTGAAACTTGATGTGTATCAAGGTAAAGAAACCAACAACAAACAAAATTAAAAAAAAAGTCTTGCAAACATATTTGCAAGATGAATGAACTTTACTGAACCCTTGCCAGGCTACTTTCTTGTGTCAAAGTAAATTTGCAGTGCAAAAAAAACGTTGGAAACAGACTGTTTAGCCAAATTGTCTACGTAACATTAGAAAATGTTTACCAGCTGTGCACCTAAAAAACCATTCCATTCTTAGAAAACCCCCGTTGACAAGAGAGTTCATGTGCCAAATATACAGGCAGTTACAGTTTATCGACTGTAACGACTACTGCCACATGCATAGAAAACATAGTACTGTCGATATTATTAATAACGTCAGTATGTTCCTGGTGAACCTATGTCTTTGACTCAGTTAATTTTTATACATAGCAGTGGCACATCGAGTATAATTATCCATACATTTCATAATTTCCAAATGCACATTAGCAACAAAGGTTTTGACCACTCCCATAAAAAAAAAAAAAAAGGAACCATAACAAATGCTTGGCTAGCTAAGTAACTAAGCTAGGAAATATTGCATTGACTAACGTAATTGGCACAAAAACGCTGTACCTAGCTAGGCTAGCCATGTGACGTGAATGACTTTTGCTCACATATTCAATTTATCATAGAAAGTGATACAGTGTGGTTGTTGTTGAAAAAACGTATTATGAAACATTTGAATATTTGCTCATAATTCACCTCACCATTATCCTAGAGCTACAATGTAAGTAGGCTAACGGACGGTCACAGACTGATGGACCAGCTAGCACAAAAGGGTAGTGTTAGCTTGAACATGCTAACATAACGTTAGTGATGTCAGCTATCTACTCACTGTAGTCCAGGTCATCCATTTTTGGCGCTTTGCTTTTAGGCATCAATATTTCAGAGTCGACTGTCATTCAATACTCCAAAAATAATGGATATATATGTAAATATATCCTCAAAATTAAAAGGAAATAAATAAATAATCAGCCAGTGTAGTGAAACCTGGAGCACAGACAAAGGAGGTGGCGATTCAGGAAGTGACGTGTCCTCAAGTTCTGTGACGTGAACCAAGGTGTTCCCTTTGCCTGCTCTTACCTCAAATACTTAGCTGTGTTGGTGCACTCTTTTATTTTTTTTATTTTTTTGCCACTTGCTCTCAAACACAAATTATGATCATGTATGGTGTTTTATTAGAGTTATAGGAAATACAGTCAAGCTTTGCATTACATCCAACTTCTGCTACATTGGCAGGCCTGTCTATCAATGCCTCAGAAGCATATTTAATTAACAATTCCAGGGTTCCCATGTAATAAGATTAGACAGTTTTCTTCAATATCAAACACAATTAACAATGTAATGATCAATCCAATCTAAATCAGAAAGATTTCCCAAACGTAAAACAGAGAACAAAGAAACTTATTTAAGTTAAATTGATTCTTTTAATAGAAGAAAGTAAACATTTTAAAACCATATATAACTATGAACTGTACATTATACAAATGTATATTATATATTCTGACATTTTAGTAACAATTACAATTTCATTACAGGCTGTCACCTATAGACAAGACATCTTACTGGCATTATCAATTAACTGATGGGTTTCACACCCCACATTGTCATATCAAACTGCTTTGTGGTCCAAACCGTAGTCCTAAACAAAGAAGCCCATCTGGTATCAATTGTCATAACTCTTTAAGTTGAGAGAGAACAATTCTGTAATTTATTCCATCAAACAGTGAAAAAACATTTTTATTTCCTAATGCATTGATCTACAAAACCCCTTAATTTTTTGCGTCATGAATACATAGATTTTTTTCCCTTCACAAAGCTTAGCGCATATGTTATACAGTGAATTCTACATCAGCTATAAAGAAAGACTAGTAGCCTGGTGATCATTCTGATCAAGGCTTCCATATATACATCTTCCCATGACCAAAGGGGGAATAGCGAGTTTGGAAATGATTGCCCAGTTCAGCAGTCAAAAGTATACCAAGGCCTCAACTTGTTCAGACGTGACAAACATATTAGGGTGCCAACAACGGCTCCATCATTTCTATATTATGTTTTGACCACAAATAAACAAGAATTATATGATTTTGAGAGGTATAAATACTCATTCAATGTGTCATGTCAAAGCTATATATTTTTCAAATTCCTATTATAATGCAGCCATTATTTTGAACAGTTTTACTTGCATCAAGTCTTCACAGAGACCAGCTCAAGTTAATGTGTTCTATATAGTGTCTTATCTAAAACTGGTCAGCTTTCCACAACTAGCCCTAGATGGTTCCTTTATATTATTGTTTAGACTATCTGAAAGCAATGTCATGTCCTCTGATGTCCTACTTGACAAATATAATTCTTCAACTGGTATCACAAAGAACAATAGAGGTATGTCAAAAAAGAAAATCAGATTACATTTAGCAGTTTCAAAGGTAGTTTACTCATAGAAAATTGTAGTTTAAATAGAAACCCAAATACGCTTACTTTGCTCAGCTAAAGTCTGAGTTTACTGTGTTGCAAAATGAAAGACTGATATTATAAACATTATCATCATGCATCCTTTTGCTAACTAAACAGGCATATGCAAAAATTTCCATAATGGTCACTGCTCAACAGTTCCATTGACCCTTCTACTGAAATATCAATGTAAAAGCTTGATATTTTTGTTTCTTTTCTGACTTGTGAAATTCTGTAAGGTATGTTGGGGTTGTTAATGCGACATCCACACCCACTGTCCACTGATATGATACAATAAAGAGAAAAAATGTAAATATAACGGTGCCAGTGACAATTCCCATAGGTACACAGCTTTGCTCTCCGGCAATGGACGGACACTCATTAATGGATGGATTTAATTGGTGTTTCTTATGCAAGTAAAAAAAAATTCACAGGAGTTGCACTGCAAGTCCAGAAATGGGTAAGGCATCCATTGCAGGTACAAAGTTTTGAAAAAAGGAAGTGCAAGGGATGATAAATGGCAAATTATGTAAGGGTCTACTGTCCTGTGAATCTCTTCAAGACCTTAACACGTTTAAGAACACCTTTTGTCTCTGATTAGATATCATTTTTCTCCATTCCATTATAAGGCAAAATCAGGTAGTGCAGCTACGCATGCATGCATACGAGAATGTATACATAACACACATGCACTAAATGCAATAACACATTTCTAAAAACATTCACTTGTATTTTTTCCCCTCTTATCATCCCAGGCTTTGCTGTATTCGCGCAACTCAGGATTTAGCCAAGCGTAATCCAACAGCTGTGCAATGAGGCGTGTTTTTTCATCCATTTCAAAATGTGCTATTAATCCCCCCCCCCCCCAAGTGGTGCCCCGCCCGCCCAGCAGCCCGAGGAGGTGATCTCTCTCACTAAACCCCAGAAACGCAGTTACTGCAATTCAGACTATTTTCAGTTCCTCAGAGGTTTTTCCTTTGCACGCTGTGCATGCTGATGTGCAATGAGATTACGTCATTCAGGAAAGCGAGAGCTGAAGCGGTCAGCTCAACCAATCCCCTGTCAGAATCGAGTAATCTGAACTCCAGAATCCCCTACGATCAGCCGGGACATGGATGGATGGACCTGCAGAGGTAGAGGGACAGACAATCAAAAAAACAAAGCAACAAAAAAAGACCAGACAGCAGAACAAACACTGTGTGGAGCCAGAGAATATGGATCTTACCTACGCACATTCTAACAAAAAGAAAGATCTTTCTGAGAAAGGATTTTAAATAAAAAAGTATAACACTAATGCTATACCAGAGTGACAGCTTATATTTGCCCTCAGGATAAACAACAAACTGCAATCACTTCTCATTGTTCTCTTTCCAGTTATGTAACCATCATGTCTACTAGATGTTTGCGTTATTGACTGTTTTATTTGCTCCTCTATAGCTTATTGCAGTGCAGACATTTTGTACGCAACATAAACCGTATCACATTACCAAATAATATTACTTTTTTCCTTTTTCTCCCTGCTGGAGAACAGTGTTAGAGATCAGGACAACCGTTTTTCATGAATACAATTGTGTGGTCAGTGCTAATTTATAGATAACCTGATGGATGAACCTCACCTGCGCTTGCAGGGGTCCGTAGGGCACCAGTTCACCGTCAACGGTCAGTGTTCCCCGAGGGGATAGAGGCTGAAGTCTGAAGGCCCTGGCTGAAACGTGGCTCACATATGGGGAGCTGAGGGACAAGTGGGCTCCTCTCTCCATGGCAAAGAACAGTCGGAGCAGGGTGGCTCTGGATATGCCCGCCCTTACAAACGTCAGATGAATCAGGCCATCATCAAACCTGGCCTGTGGGGCCGCGTGGAGGTCAGCTCCAAGGTGGGACTGATAGATGGCCAGCACCAGGACAAAGTCTCCCTCAATAGTGATCCAATCCCGGGTAGGGATGGGTTGGTCTAAGGGGGGAAGCAGGTCATCCTTGGGTGGATTGTAGGGCACAGAGAGAACGGGCCGGTTCTTCAGAGATCCTGGTGGCTCAGCGAGGTCGAATGTGAACGAAGGGGACGGGGTGTGGAGAGACGATGACGGGGAGCTGGAACTTGGTGTGTTCGGCCGCGGAGCGAGGTAGGAGGAAGAATGAGGCGAGGCGCAGGATGGGGAGGAGGGCGGCGTTGGAGAAAGGGAGAGAGACAGGGAGGGGAATTTGGGTGGGAGGGAGTTAGAATGAGGGTGATGGAGGAGGGACAGGGGCCTGGGCCGCGAGGCATTCTGGTTTTGGTCCAAGGATTTGGGCTTGAAGGAGAAGGGCGAGTGGCGGAAGGGAGAGGAGATGGTGAGGGCTCGTTCGCGAGCAATTTCATGAGGGTAGGCCTCTCTCTGGAAGAAGGTGCCGTTTAGATCCATCTCCTCTGGGCCGTAGGAGAGGCTAGCGTCTGTGTCGGCCTCCCGGCTCTGGTTGAGTAAAGCATTCACAATCTGGCTGGAAGGGGCAGAGTTCTTCCTCTGTCCCTGCCTGGCTGTGCAGTTGTTGTCTGGGTAGGTGAAGAACTCTTCAGTCTCTTCATCTGCCCCATAGCTCTCGTCTACCTGCATCATCCCCTCCACTGAGCCAGGCCTGCTCCCTATCTCTTCCTCCTCCATCTGAATGGGGTCACGCCCAACCGTTCCCTCATCTTCCCTCTCCTCCTTGCTCCCTGCTTCCCCGTTCTCGCGTTTTCCTAAACTGCACTCTTCCCTTTCATTGGACTCGGAACTCGTCCCGGAACGTTCCTCCTCTGCCTCCATCTCTACCTCCCCTTCTCTTTCCCTCTCTCTGTCTTCCGCCAAGCTGCTTGCCCTGACAACCCCACTCGCTCCACCCCTGGCCCTCTCCCTCCTCCTCTCCCTTTCTCTCTGCCTCTCCATCTCTCGTTCTCTCTCTCCGTCGCCCCGGCGCAGGCTCCTCTGCTCGCTGATGCCCATGTCGGAGCAGGTGCGGTGGATGGGGGTGCGGCAGAAGCCCTCCAGGCCCTCGGTGATGCTGCGGGAGAGGGGTCTCCTGGGCGGGGTGGGTGCGGCGTCTGGCGACGGGGGGACTACGCAGGGCGGCAGGTAAGAAAGACGGCCTTTGTAGGAGCGCAGTGAGGCCAGGCGCACCAGGGTACCCAGGGTGAAGCGGGCTGAACCCAAACCCCGATACCTGAAACACATGACATTTGATACAGGCATTTTGCCAGTCGTCAGTTCCTCTTTTCTCTAAGGCAGTCACGTGATTCTCCAACAGATTCAACTCTATAGTGGTAAGACAAACCAGTCAAATGCGCGATTGGTTTGGATAAAAATCCTGAACGTATTTTTTTCTAAAATGTCTAAACAGATTGAGTCAAAAGCTTATTTCGTAGAAAACTAAATTCAACAATGGACACACCTCTCACTCTCAATATCCACATCGGAAACAAAGCCCCAGGCCACCGACAAGAAGGAGAACAGTCGTCTGGGGCCGCTTGACGGGCGGCCGTTCACAGAGGGGGCGGGGCTGGTGGTCACAGACACCAGGTCCATGGGTCGGACCCCGCCTCGACACACCAGGAAGCAGCAGTTCAGGAGGAGGGGCTCGCGAAGGCACATGTCATAGCTGAAGAGGAGGAACAAATATGTTGTGTAAATAAATATACCCTTTAACAGCGCACAGCCAATTGACCAAGATAGAGAAAAATATATATATTTAGTACTGTTAGAGGGGATTCAACCTACACCATGTAAAAAAACTACTTTGTATCTTTTTTACATATGGGCGTTTCCTCAAAGATGTCTCCTGTGAACAATATTGCTAGATATTGCACACAAATGTTTAAACAAAAAAGCCCAGAACCCAGAAATAAACAAGTCTTTTGTTATAAATGCCTTAACCTATTTTGAAACACAACCAATGTCAGTGTCTACGTACATACAGCTGAAATTTTTTATTTTTGCAATTGGAGGTAGCCTGTAAGAAGTGACAACTCTGCCCCTGACCCACATCCATAACTGACACATACGACAAGCATGAATAGAGCATAATCTATAACGTGACAATTGTCACAATTTGTCTTCTTCTCTAGGAGAAACATTGACATGGAAAAATACTGTATAATATTCTGCATTCTCAATTCGCTAACAAGGGAAACCTCTGATAAGCACAACCATTGAAAAATAAAACAGAAGTACAACTTGATTATTGGAGAAGTCAGGGGTGAAGAGTGGGAATGAGCTATCAATTTCAGGTCCTGCTTTCAGTGAAACAGTTGACACAGAGATATTGAGGGGATAAGACTAATCTGCTCGAAATTATAAGGTTAAAGTCTAAAGGTTAATCGTGGCTTTCTTAAGCATTCAGAGTGGAGAAACTAAATGACTGTTGACCTAGGTCTCATTTGATCAACAGAGCAATTGAGAGATGGATATAGAATGGCAGATCTTAATCAACCTAAAGGCACAATAAACCCCTGTGCAATTGCAACGTAGATAGTGGTGACGACTACATTAGTAGCCAAAGCACCCAGAGTGGATCTGTGTTCAACTCATAGGCCCTTTAAGGATATAACAATGGGTATGTGAAGATATGTTTGTGAGAAACAGAGAAAGGGAGACATTTTTTTATCTATTTCCCTGCACATTGTTTGATGGATCCAGCCAAGGCATTGTGTTGTGGTTGTGGGTTCATGCAAGTTTTTTTACCCTGCGTGGTGGTTGACGGATCCGGCCAGGGCGTTGCCAGAGCCACAAGGCAAAATGCCCACAGGAGTTTTTATTGCTTGTTCCCAGTCAGGCCGCTCCATCAGTCCGTTAATCACCTGCAGGCCACAGGGAGGTCATGGGTTCACACTACCACTCACATAGACTCTGTCCCTACACATCTACCATGGCGGTGTGCTACTGCTAGCACTGCCCCCGTCCCGCTCACCTCGTGCAGCAGGCCGTCTCCAGACACGATGACGATGCCGTCCCACTCCTGTAGGGGGATCTCTTTGATCAGCTCCTTGGCATGGTTCTGGCGCTCTGACCACACAGGGGAAACATGAGGGTTTTTGTCATTTGTTGTTCATGCCATTTCTATGCTTGCTGTCTCTAACCGGATTCAGCATGGAACTTCGAATATCTGTTTATACCTGTCTGTATGAGGTTGTAGCTGATGTTCGCCTCTCTGATCATCGGCAGGATATGCGTCTGACACCACTGCATAGCCTGGCCTCTCCCGCTGAAAGGGTTGACCAACAGTAGTAGACGTCGTGGACGGGGAAGTTGACTTCTGGAAAATTCTGTGGGTTTAGAACAAATTTGACCTATCAAACAGCATTTCAGCTTACTAGAGAGAGACAATCCACAGGGTTATATTTACCAAGAGAGGTTCCCAAGCTGGATTTTGAGTATTTTGTCTTCTTAAATGTGACCAAAAAACCCTGTTTTTTGCACATACCTGTGCAACTATAGAGGCCGTCAATAATGTAAATCTTTAAGGTTCCAATCTGACAAAAAATATAACTCAATACCCAGGACAAGGGTCAGAGTAGGGAACTACAAAAAGCTTCTCTTCTGAAACACACAGGGCTTTAGTACAGCCGCCAAAAAGAGAGATTAGGATCTATGTAGGGTAATACCTAGCATAATAAAGTAGTCTTGCAACAGAGCAAAACAGAAAAGTTAAGCTTCTCTAAAAAGCAAGCCTATTTCAAAACCTTCTACTTCACATGTACTTTTTTTCATCAGCACAGCACCTGATACTAAAAAGTGAACATGTAGTAGTTTACAACAAAAAGGGTGCAACAGTATATCAAACAGTGCGGGCAGACAAAGGAAATAAATGAGGAAAGAAGACTACAAATAAGGTCCCACAAACTTGACCTCAACAAGCAGTCAACCATCCATAATGTAGCTTATTATCTACTGTACTATGTATACAAAATGACACAGTGTAGGGGGAGCGACTATTTACTACAGAGAATATGAGGAAAAGAGAGAGAGATTAGACCAGAGAGTGATGAGATAGAGATTAGACAGTGTTGATATAGGACATCGATGTGTAGCCTATAGCTATAGAATATATTGCAGAGCAAGAGGGAGGAGACAGTCAGTATACATGACAGACAATTAATAGGAGTGGATGACAGAACATGGAAGCGAGCAAAGACAAAAGGACAAAAGGGGAGGGCAGGGGGTGAAGTGACAGAAGAACGAGCGGAGAGAATGGAGACAGCAGGGGGGAGGGGAGGGGGGGGACAAGTAGACACTGGTGGTGTAATCGGAACGGGACAATGTGATAAGAAGAAAAGAGAAGGATGAGACAAGCGGGAGAAGGGGAGCCGCTGAAAAAGAGGAAGGAGAGGGAGGCAGACGGACTATTGCACCAGTGGGGAGAGACAGAGAGTCATAGACAGTGGACAAACATGGAGCGTGGGTCAACTATCTGTTTGGTCGGGTTGGGGGAAAGGAGGGGTGGGAAGGCTGCCAAAGACCCACCCTTTCAGTCACTATATTTGACAGAGACCGATACAGACCATGTGTGTATGTGTGTGTGTGCAGGAAAGATAAGGACCAGCAAAGAAAAAGTGAGAGCATTAGAGACAACTATACACATAAGACAGATGTATGCGCATTGTTCACTGAAATATAACAAACAACTGAGCCTCGTTGTAAGATGACTATCCAACTAAAACTACAGGTTTGCCCTATTAATTCAAGGCACACGACACCCTTGTATGACCCTCCACCCTCTTCTCTCCAAGCCCCTAACTCACTAAGCTCAAGCTCCCCAAAAAGTTGCAAAATACATATGTGATTATAAAAAACCTGAAAGATTGTAAATGTACAAGGAAAAACTTTCAGACTGGATACTCCTTCTAGTGTTCACACAAAACAACACATTGGTACCATTAAAGAGACACTAGGGAAATCAAGCACACCAACACAAGCACTTACCACTGAGGGAATTAACTGTCACTCCCCGTAGCAGACACTGCACAGCCACGCACCAGCGCTCTGCGTCGACTCTGCTCTCTGCCAGGTAGGCCCTCACCTGCCTCCGCCGGGAGACGCCTTTCCGCCGCCTGCCGGGCGGGTACCAGTACAGCACCAGGAGGGGAGGCGCCGGCGCACGGGGGCAGCTACATCCAGCCAGCTCAGCTAGGGGTAGCAGAAGACGAGCCTCTTTCCCTGGCCGGGGGGACAGTCGCTGGACGTGAATGTGGCTGTGGGTGAGGGTCAGGGCATAGTTGTAGGCAGAGGCTATGTTGGGGGAGGGTGATGGCGAGAGCCCTCCAGGGCCACCAGGGCTGTTGGGACAGCTGTTACTGTTGCTGTTACTACCCGTCCCCCAGTCGCCGAACTGGCCATGTAGCAGCGCCTCGGATAGGGACGGAATGGAGGGATCTGGGGACCGCATCCTTGTCATTTGAGGTGTTAGGATCCGCCAGGGAGACAAAGTGGGACGGACTCAAAGTGTTGCGTAATTTTCCCCCACAAGTGCTGGATTAGTGTTTGCTCCAGCTGACTGACAGGTTGGAATTGACAGTAATTAACTTGACAGCATTTAAGGATCTTAAGGATTTTAAACCCCAAAAGATGCTTGTTTGTCTTTCAGTCTTGTAAACCTATCCCTGATAACTCCTCAAAATCATTGTTCCTCTTCAGTGCTTGAATTAATTAGACAATGAAAATAAATGTCTTCCAACGTTGGAGGTTTTGACACCCATCTCTAAAGATTTCTATAATGAACATAAACAACTTTTATCCAGTCGAAGGCTATATTTTTAGTGTAAATACAGAAGAGAAGGGACTTTTTTTGTAATGTTCTTACCTATCTCAGGTACAAAGATCAACCTCTCTGTAGTCAAATCTGTTCTGAAGTGCTATCAGCTACTAGTTTCTCAACACAACCTAAAAGTGACATTGGCTGTAGTCAATCTAATAACTAAAAGGTAAAAAAAAAGTCTGTTCTTCCATAAATAGATAAACAATGAGTGTAAAGCAACTCAAAAACTCCCCAATAAAGGAATATGCTTAAATTACAGTTAAAAAATATTTACAATTAATAATGATAATGTAGTGCAGCTTTAAGAACTCCAACAACCACACAAATTGAATACAACTTCAAAAGAAATGCCTTAAATAACAAATCAAACTGAACATTACTATCCCTAAAGAATGAAAGACACTGACAAACACACCTTACTTTTGCAAGGAGGCAATAGCAATCCCTTTAAGCACAAGTGTGCTATGATTTGTGCAAGTGCTCTTCAAAATGGTAATTGATTCCTAACGGATATTAAAAGTGCAAGGTCTTAAAGAGTCCCAGGTAACTATCCTCTGCTTCTATGGTGAGTTAGGCAGGGAGAGTGAAGAATGACTGGACCAGTCATCCATACAGTGGTCAGATGCATTTGTTTCACCCATATGAATCACAAACGTATTTATCATTCTCACCCCACCAGCTGAATAAAGGACACGACAAAAAGGTCAAACAAAAAACCTCTAGGTGACGTCTTGTGTTATGCCATGATAGAGCGTTTCATCTCAACAACATTCAAGCCTCATGTTCCTTCCCTTAGATATGTATACCTAAAAACAAAACAAATAAAAACACAAATCAGCCATGTCTTTTCTTGTCTTGGTTGCAAAATGTGCAGATAAGCTATATCTTGCTTTTCACAAGAAAAAATACAAGAGATATGCAACTTTTCCTAAGAAATATGGAAGTGAATGCATTGCACCCATCTTCGATTCCCTTTATTGGCTTACTAAATAATTTAAAGTCAACTAAGATTACCCTGATTACCTTGGTAGTGAATATTTTAAGGAAGACAACACTCGAAATAATACAGTCTACAAACAGGAACCTATCCTTAGGTCAGATGGCAAAATCCAGAGACTGCTCAAAAGTCTAGACTGCAACAAAGGAATAAGCACTTGCTCATTGTTTTCAACGAAACTATTAAAAACCTCACAGAATTGTCTGTTTAATTACTTTGTAATTTACAAAAATTACATTAAAACATTAAAGATGCTTATATTTCATACATGTCACTTTTCTTTCTTTCTCCAGCAGTGCATATTGTCGATTTATAAAGTAATTTAGAGGGTTTAAAAAAGGTTATACAGAGTAAGATGCATTACTATTATTTAGCCCAGGCAACAATCGTTTCCCCTTGTCAAAGTTAAGTAGTTCACTCCTCGAACTCAATATAGTTTCCATATTTTGGTGATTATACCAGACTTATATTAGATTACACAATGCAAGAAGCCTGCCAGTCTAGCCTCCAACTGGCACATGTATTGTTCCAAAGGTAAGTGTCATCCTTATCATATTTTGATAAGTCTGATCTGTTCACCAATCCACTTTTCCCTGTTCCTTTGTTAACCTGTGCTGTAACCGACACTGACTCAAAATCACGTTTGTTCCCCCGACCCACATGATTTCTGCGATAACTGCTGACCCCATAAAACAAAATTAGGTCAACTAGGCCTAATATATTTTTTGTTGCAAATTGTGATGGATGGCTGGGATCCACAATCTACATAAACTCATGCCACACTTCGTTGTCCTGAGAACAGACACTACTAGAGTCCAACTTAAGAATTAGGGACCTATGTTTAAATGTTTGTGAGTCACTTAGCTGGAACTAACCATAGCAGATTTTGTAAAAGAAAGAAAAAAAAGTACTATCAATGGGCAATCAGACTTATTATAAAAGAAATCATGGGGGGGGGGCTTGAATCGAAAACCCTTCAGAATAATCCTTATGTCACCCGGTAACTCTTTAAAAGTCTTAAGTTTAAAATAGATAGACCCAATTAAAATGCAAAATGTCAGGTATGAGCTGAGAAAACGAACTAATTGAAGGATTTAAACAAAACCACATATCTGATGAACGTTAACACATGTCTGTTGTACCTAAATTCTTTAGATGAGATGCTGGGCAGGGACTGGGACAAGTTTGTTTCACACTATATTACTATATTATATTTCTGATACGGACCATTTAAATGAGACAACGTTTAGAATACACACTGTGAAACTTGTATTTGCAATAATGGAAACCGTGAGGGCAAAGAAAATACTAAATATGTAACAAAATCACTAACAAAAATACTTACTTCAGACTGGCTCATGACAGGCCGTTCTGGAATGTCACTTATTAACGTCAACTACAGAAGCTAGCCAACACTGCTAACGACTTGAAGTGGAACAAGACACCACTCTCTTGTTTACAGCCGGGGAACAGACAGTGGTTTGACCACGAGCTAATCATATTTAGAAACGTCCGTGGCTAGTATTGCAATATATTATACAGCAACCTCGCAGGTGGGAATTCATGTATTTGTTTTACTTAACTAGGCAGAGGTTGGGCAAGCTAGCGAGCTAGCCATCAATCGTAATAAGTCAAAACACAGCTTTGCCACGTTTCGTAATATAATAAAGATGAAGGACTTGTTTTAGGTACCTCGAACTGGCGAAAAATACATTCTAAAATGTGGTCAGTGCTATGCTTTTAATTCCAGACATACTATAAAACAAAGGACGGAAAAGTCGAGCAAATTACCTCATACTGCCTCCCCCTGTGCGACGATATAGAGTCGCTTACCGCTTGCTCCACTGAAACTGTGGTTATCATCCAGGAAACGACTAGACAAGAGGGCCAGGCGTTTTTTCCTGAGCGCCAGAGGGGAAGTCCAATCGCGATAAGGAAAATGTAACCCACCCACCAGCCTTATCCTATCACTAACAGGAGATCACTTCCTGAAAGGGAATGTCTAGCTGACTACGAATACAAAACCATCTTGGTGCAGCATTTAATACATGCATGTCCAATCTTCTCAAATTAAGATAACCTTTTTTCAATGGCAATACAACGTTTATGGCTTTTAAGTGCTGTTTCTGGTACCGCATTTACTCCTCAATAGTATTCATCACTCCTAAGCATAACCCTAGAACTGCGAATCATAGGTTATTGAACTTTTACAGAAGTTGAACTTCATAGACTAATCAGACAAAAAGGAACACCAAAGTTTCGTCGCTGACTGTCTTTATTTATATCAGATAACATGAAAAACAAAAACATTAGTTCTTGTAGCCACGGCTGGATCTACGGCCACGAGCCTTCTCAAACTTCCTGCCCTTAGAGCGAATGTAAGGCCTGGAGAGAAACAAAGTAGACACTCATTTAAACTACTTCCCAGAACGTAATACAGTTGCATGCAACTCAAGGTTAAGTTAAGTAATTCTCAGCCTTGTTGCCTTAGGGGCTGTGGACACAGAATACTTGTGTTCTGTTGTGAAAACCACAAGACCTTACAATATTCATTATTATTACAATAGTTCAAATATAGCCAAGACAAGTTTGTTAGTGCCAAGACGCCAACTATTTTGGGTAACATGCAATCAATTGAAAAGTAGACATAGGGCAATGCTTTAAAAACAGGAGATTACATTCAAACACATCTTGTTCATCATACATAGATCAAGTGCCAAGCACTTGAACAGTTTGGATGAAAACTTATGCTAGCATCTTAGTTATAGACCACTTGAGTGGATAAACTGAACAGCAGACACTCACTTGGTGTGGCTGTGGGGGGTTCCTGGGGCTTTTCCAAAGTGCCTATAAACCTCTCTGCCCTTGCGGGGTCCTAAAGAGCAAAAATAATATGCATTTGGTTAGCCAACACCACATTTGTGACCCGAAACCTTTTTTGAATTAAAATATTTGGTGTAAGACATTCAAATTGTTAGTTGGATAACAAGAAACATTAGGCACATAGTGGTTTGGAACATTGACAAATTACAATTAGTATCGTGCCCAAAAATATTTAATCAAAACTGAAATACAACATTTGTTCGTACATGTCGTGTAATGGTCAATAGAAAAGTCAAATATTCCATATGTAAATTAGCCCATTAAAGCTTAAAGCACAATCACCTAAGACATGTAACGTATGGTAAGTAATTGACCAAAACCAAAGTTGGATTCATAACAAAGACCACCTACAACTTAGACACCAGCGAGTTTTGCTTCGTTAAACAGGAAATTGTGTCAAATCTAAAAGCATGCGATGATCAACTCCTACCACCCATACCATCACTTAATGGGCACCTTCAGAAAATTAAGTGCAAGTGTAAATCTCATCTTTTCACATTTGGATTACATCACAAACTTAATTTCCATGTGGAGACCACTGTGCTTAATTTGTGTAACTAATCAAATTCTAGAGCAGTGGTTCTTAACCTTGAAGGAGTTACTGAAAACCACAAGTTTCATACGCACATTCACCGAAGCCTCTGCACCCTTTACCAAACCCTTCGTCCAAGTTTTTTTTTTTTTTTAAATCTAATGCCATAAAGTCTTAAAAGTTTTCCATTAATTCAATATTTGAATGTGCCACAGGATGTTTATGTCACTTCACAACATTTATCAGCTGTTGAATATGCATGAGGTTTGTGCCTTAACTCCCAGTAGCTTATTGGAGTAACAAAATGGTGATGGGAAATAGTTGCACAATGATCACATCAGTTTGAATACTACTTGGTGGTATCATTATTGGGCTGATACTGGGCTCCAGTACTCCAATCGGGTATCAGAAGATATTTCCATATCAATGTCCAATACTATACATTATTGTTTAGTTTTTTAGCGGGGAAACTCAATTTTAAATTAACTATAACAAAAACTAAAAAAGAAAATCTGTATCCCCCGCCTTGGCCAATTTGCAAACACTGTAGCTCTAGTATTCCTAACACTTGCAATGAATGACAAAGATTATATTTTCCATTTCTTAAGTTTCAAACCAACACCATAGAACCATGCCTAGGTTTAAAAATTAAAAATGTCAAAATGTGTTTCACTAAAAATATTATTTTGTTTCCTCGAGACTCTAAAGAAGATTCAAGATGTTAATTTGGCTATATAATGTAGCAGACGTAACAAAATCAAAAAATAAAGTTGTCACCGCTGTGTCTGCGATGTTGTTAAAGCTAAACCGTAGTCGTTCACTATAATTAGAATAGGGGTGTTCGCATCAAAACTAGCCCAATGAACATAAAATTCGAACAAATATATCGACAATGCGTTATTCATTATTTATGTATTTTTACACATCAGCACAGAACGCAATAAAGCTTTCTGATAATTGTGTCTACCAGTCTTGAAAAATACATCTGCAAAAAGCTCTCAAATCAAAGACAAGAGTCAACTAACCTGAAAGCAGCACAGTTCCCTGCCCTTTGGGAGCAGCCAAAGCCAGTTGATCAAAAGTCATGACCTGGCCCCCAGCCTTTAGGATCCTGCGGCGTGCACCATCAGTCACCTTCAGAGCACACACCTGAGAGCACAGCCATTCAATGATAAGTACCTTAAAATCATGTTGGTGTTATAACAGAACTGTCTTCAAAGCCAAACAAGCATGTGAACAGGTTAATGCACGTGCTTTCAAGATAGCCATCTTCAACATGATTTCCAGAGAGTGTTACCTTGAGCTTGGGGATATCCTGAATCCTGACATCATCAGTGATGGCTCCAACAATAACAGCAGTTTGGTTTTCACGGCCAGGAAGCTTCATTTTACGAATCTGTAAAGCCAGGAGTAAACAAGTCAAAAAATCTGCAATGACTTAAGCAACAAATGGTTATAGAACAGGGTGATAAATGATTAGTCTCCAGGATGTTGCGAGTACAGTATATATTAAAAAAACTCACCAGGCGAGAGATGGACATGGGTGGCCTGTTTGACCTGCTCATGAACAGCCTTCTGAGGACCACCTTGTTGAAAGGAGCATTGCAACGACGAGCAAGGAATCTGTACAACTATGCAGCAAGACAATTATATGGAACGTTACTCAGATGCAGTCACTGCTAACATGAATGTGTGTAACATCTTTAATGACCAATGCGACGAATACACAATCTTACCTTGACCAGGAGTCTCAAGTAGATATCTTCACTTTTTGGCTCCTTCCTGTGCACCTTACGGTCCTTGTTGTGTCTGATGTCGACTCCCTGTCATAGTTAAAGAAGGTACAAGGATAATCATAAATGCAGTGCGCGGTGTTTCTCTGCCTAGCTCATTTTTCCGAAGATCAACAACTTATGACATACTTGATAACTTTAATAATATGAACATGTTTTATTCCGCATCTCCTAAAAACTCTTGAACCTAAGATGGTCTAAAAAGACAACACGTTTACATCTTACTGAACAGGCTAACGTTAGCAGACGTTCACATTCAGCGAAAACGAACAAACATGATCATGAAAACGCAGTCAAAACAACAGTGAACATTGCAAGAACAGGAATGTGATTGTAACCGTGAGTGAATATGGTCACGAACAAATATAGCGTCTTTCATAGGTCAAACATTTACGATGGCAGTAAACGCAAAGAGCACTGTAAGCTAGCCAACATGTTTTTACTGTAGCAAACGGCAACAAAAATATACTGATAAAACAGATAGATATGTGTTATACTTTATTACAATTCAATAGTTATATTAGGCAGTGTAAATGATAGGATTGTCATGGATGTTAATGCCTCAATTAATTTGTGAATTCGGGAACTTAACCTACCATCTTGGACTCGGAGTGGAAAGGGAAAAGGAAGTTCTTAGTCTCGCGATAAATAACTCTGTGCAGTCAGGGACTCTTCATTGGCCACTTTACATTAACTTCCTACAAGCGGTTTTTTGTTTAGGGTGAACCACTTCCATGAGAGCTCCCCTATCGGAGAAAGCGTGCACTAATAACAGCAAATTGCAAACTGTTGCATGTCCTAAAATAATAACAACGTAATTGAATGTTGAATTATCGTTTATTGAATGAAAAAAATAACGAAATACACAATACAAAATAAGATGAGCACGAGCAATTGAGAGTCCTACCAACTGTTTTTGTTTCAACAACTGGAAATACTGTGGTTGGGGTATTGCTCAGTTGCAATCATCATCAATTAGATATATTGAGGCTCCTCTGCTGTCTGAAGTTACACAGATAGACTGTCCAGACCAGTGTAATGCCTCCCACAAATACCGTTCGAGCCACAGGAGGCACCAATGCAAAATTCACAGCCTGAGACACGAAAGAGAAATTGTTAATTTTATTTTGTCAAGATCAACTATTGTGTCTATAAAGCCATTGAAAACTTTTCAAATGTGTATAAGTAGCTTGTTATGGGTTTACAATTATGTACACATGTACCTGCATTGTAGACCAATAAGCAACCCCTGTCTTTAAGAAGGAGAATCAGACAGTCAGTATACACAAAGGTGCAGGTTAGATGGTTTCATCCTTCATGGCTGCAGTACATATCTTATATCTGCATCTTTACCTTGTAAGAGGTAAAGAATTTCTCTCTCCAGTCTTCAAACAGGTCTTCTTTGTTTTCCAACACGCTAAGACCTAATGGAGGTAGCAATACAATGTATAATGCAACTATAGCAATGATTTATTAAATATTTATTTTTGTAAGTGTTAAACCAATGTGTGTCCCACAAACCGATAAAAAATGCACTAATCGTTACAGGAGCTGCAACTAGTTGATCCAGCACAACTTTTTTTGATATCATTTTCAGTCCTCCTCCTGGCAGCATGTTCTCTAGCCCTCGCAGCCAATGGTAGTTGAAGTTGGCATGGAAACAGAACCCAACCAGTGCTACTTTAGCTGTCTGAGACCAGTCAATAGCAGCTCTGGCATTGAGCTCTGGTGAATCCTTTTGTAGAAGGACCCGGGATGTGGGCATGTGTCCGTCCGTGTTCAGACCCATCTCTAATAAGTTGCTTTTAGGGCTCTTTCCATGTTCCCTAAGAGGTTCCCCTTTCAGCATGAGCTGTTGTATGAGGTCAGCCGAGGCAAACAAGGTTGTGTATCCGGCAACATTGCTAATGTATGGGTGAGCCTTAAACAAGATCCAGACTCTGCTCATGTTTAGCCCACTGTTAATCAAATAAAAGAGAGTCATAGTTAATACATGTGTATATGCAGAATTAAACATTGACCATTTAAAAAGGTTGACATGACAAGTCAACATTCTGCAACACTCACCCATCTATGAATTCTGAATTGGTAAAGAAAACGTGGAATTAATTCCATGCTAATAAAAGTTATTTTATAATAGCAATGTGATCTGTTTTATCATAGCCAACATATAACTTTAATTTGAGCATTTGTTGAGCAAATAATGATATGTATGATGTGTGTTTGTTTTCAAATTTTGATAAGTACCCTTTGAAGCAAAAGTTCAATATCTTCACATGCTGTGGTGCTGTTGCGGTTCAAAATAGTGTGTTTCACAACATTTCATTGGTCTTTAAAGTCTGCTTATTTATGTTTGTTAAATGCTATGTAAATATACCCGTTAAGTATTGATATCCAACAGAATAGCTTTGATGGCACTATAGCTCTATTTCTGATCATGCCAAGGAATGTAATAAAGAGAAGTTCATTTGTTTTAACCGAACAGTATTGAAAGTAATTGATGTATAGTTCATCAGAGGTTTTCATCACTGCAGATGGTAGGTAGCTTGTGTGGCAAGATTTTAAAAGATTAGATTATAAAAAAAAAATAATTAAAATGTTACGTTTCAAAGTGTGCACTCACCCTAAAAATCAGCTCTTCTTATTTCCTGCTTGGAACAAACTCAGAGGCCGTGGACCCACCAGCGACCGTCTGATTAGTACTGAAGGGAGTATGGCTTAGATGAGTTCACCTTGGTGAATGTAGCGGTGAGAAGCGCTTTCTCAGTCGGTCAACGTTCTGTGAGAGCGAACGTTTTGATAAGGCTTTATCAGCTGTGTCACAGTCTTCCCCAATCAAGAGCATGTGAAAAACCCAGATGGAGGAAAAGAACAGGAACTACTGCACATATGTTTAGGAAGAAAGCACAACATTTACACAAAGCACTGCGGTTTTGCTATATTATTGTAAATTAGAAATAATATCCCAGCATGTGACCGTGAGCTATGTCTTGAGTAGTTTTCTGTAACTATTTTATTAATGATTAACCACAGTATTTAAAAAATTGTATTGTATTGTATTGTATTTTCTATTTGTTGCTTACCACGTAAAGGCTTCCTTAATATCTTAGTTTCTCAGGGAACATGCTCCACAAAAATACTGACGAACAACCCCCTGTCAGAGACCCATGTGTTGGCACTAAAAATAGATGCCACTCCTGCAACCATGCCTAGCTCACTAGTTTAC
Source organism: Galaxias rostratus (assembly GCA_036024795.1). NCBI lineage: Eukaryota > Metazoa > Chordata > Actinopteri > Galaxiiformes > Galaxiidae > Galaxias > Galaxias rostratus. The sequence continues at coordinate 3,727 of JAVQJS010061542.1, read as the reverse complement.
AGTAGTTAGTTTGGTTTTGAAATAATAAGCAGGTTTGAAAGGACCATGACCTCAAATATTCTTATTATCTTACATTTAATTTTGGAAACAGAAAAGCATGTCACTATGTAACAGCTTGCACACAGTAAGGACCCCTCATCCTTTTACAAACACACACACACACGCATGCATGCATTCACGCACGCACGCACGTACGCACGCACGCGCACACACGCACGCACACACACACACACGCACACACACACACACACACACACACACTTACAACAAGTGATTCACCCTCTGCCTTCTCTGCTGCTATAGATATGTAAAGTGATGTTCCTGGATGTGTCTTTGTAGACCATTGAGGGGCAATTTGCCACTAGCAACCATCTTAGCTCTTAGTTCTGAGAATGTGATAATTAGAGCCAGAGTTTAAGTTGATCAATTAAGGACCTGTTAACCGCCTCAACTGGTCCCTTTGAGACTCTCAACACTTAAAACGATCCTTTTGGTGTGTAACACAAAGGAGACATGTGCCCACACTCCCACAGGCGGTTGACTTCTCTGATAATTGGTTTTTTCTTTTCAATGTTTGGTGTAGTCTCTCAATTCCTCTCCCACTCTCAATTTATCAAGTTGTATTCTATTATTCTTGGAGCAAGGGAAAAATCGAATTTACGTTGCATGTGTAGTCAACAAGACACACATACACGCTCCATAAAACCCCACCTCTTTTTCTCTAATAGTCTGAGTGTACCTCGAGCTGGGCACTTTACTTGTCATTGCAATTGGTATTGGCAGCGTCAGGGATACAGACTTCAGCACAGGTAAGCCTCAAAAATATATAGATTTATATATTTTAAATCATATTTATTTAGAGTTGTAGGCCAAACAGGATTAAAAGGGATATTAATGATAACTTGCCAATTTTATACAGGATTGTTTCAACCCCTACAATTACCGAACTGAAAAATTTAATAACCAATATTTCCTAACTAATCTCAGGATATTGTAATCGCCATGGTTATCTCACTTACTTATGTTAACTGTTGAATGTTTTTCTCTGGGATTGGGATACATTTTTTGATGTGTTATAGCATAACACTAAAATTGTTTGAAGCCAGTCCAGAAGATTTATATTGTTCAGTTTGTTTCAAAGTTCCCGACCCTCATTTCGCTATTCTGTCCCTTTACCACTCACATCTATCGCCTTATTCCCTAATCCCTTATTCTCTATTTCCTTATTCCCTACCCCCTTCTCTCCTATCACACTGATGATCTACTTATTTGTTTTCCCCCTAGCATCCTTCATTCCTGTCGTTACCAACCATGCGGCCATCCAGTTCTTTGACCCTTGAACCTGAGTTGGATAGAGGTGTCCCCTGGGGTCGTGACCTATTCACCTTTGTGACATCAGCCGCAGGTCATATGATGAGGACACTTCAAAAGCCTCGGAAAAACCGTCCTTCCAAACGACAGGTCAACCATCGCCGCTTCCTGCATAACATGATCCAAAGGTGTGCTTTAGATATCATATTGGGTGAAACCTAAAAGGTGCAATTTTAATTGATATAATATTACATATCTCTGCCTTGGTATGCCAATGTGAGAAAGCATAAACTAGCAGCATCTTTCTTTTACCCTGTGCTTTAAACAGGAAGTTTGCTGACATAGAAGCCGCCAATCACCAGCTTGCGTCCGTTCTTTTCTCAACGGAGAAGAGTCTTATGCCTAACCTATCAACTCACGCAGCACAAGCGGATAGCGTCTCCAGAGATGATAGCCTACATGATCCAGCTAAATCGCCAAGATGTAATACTCTCTCTGAAGTCAGCAAAGATGCTAGGTCAATGCTTTTTTCATGTGAGGCTGATGTTAGAAAATCAAAACCGACACACTCAGACCACTCCAAAAGGCAGATGGACAAGCCCATCACTCCTTCTAGAGGGAACAGTCAGAGGAAAGGGATTCACCAAAAGACACAAGTGAGAAGTGTCGAAAACCTAACAGAATACATATTTGTACACTCAAAAGAGCAAATGTCTGATTTAACACTGAGTAAGGAACTATTTGATGAGGAATACTTCAGTAATGAAGTGGAGTTGCAGGCAACCAACAATCTAGAGAAAAACACGTGTTGTTGTTTAGAACGTTCCCTAAATAGATTTGACACAAGAAACCGGACAGAGTTTTACACTACTCCTCCCCAGGCATTCACTCCGGTAGCGGAGACCTCCTCTTCCATCATTCCTCCTTCCTACTCGCCGGAATTTTCTCCTCTGTCTTTAGACTCCTGTGACTTCAGTATTCAGACGTTCACAGACATCTCAACCTGCTCCCAGTTCTTCAGCAATATGGCTGACCCAATAGAGAAACAGCATGTAGATATCTTGGTCCAGGTCGAGACAGATGTTAATGAAAGGAGTTTTGGATGCTGCATGGAGACACAGGACTGTGTGGAAAGCATTTGGGCTTGCCAGAATGAAGCGGATACTATACTTGGTAAGGAGAATAGCGACAATGTCACATTTCTTGACCAGTCAGTGAGTTTGATGGAACTGATGATCAACACATGTACTCATTCAGGATCTGAGTTAAAGCAACCAGACTGTGTGAGAGGGCAGAAAGGTTATGGGACTGATTATGGGTTCTTTAGTGATCAGGGAACAACAGAACATGACATTCTGACCTCCCAAGACAGCTCACACAGCATCGCTAGAAATGCGGGAATGCATCCATGTTTGTCATGGCAAGAGGAAAGCCTCACCCCAGTGCAGAGGTCCAACTTAATAAATTACCCATGTTATATTCAGGACCCAATCTTGCCTCAAAACTCTTGTCATCGGTCAGACGGTACCATGCTATTGCCTAATGTAAGTCATCAGAACTGCACACCATTTGAAGGTGTGGCTCAATCCTTCCCTGCTCCTAGTCAGTACCCTCAGCATCCTCCTATTCTAACCCCACCTCTTGAGGAAGACTGGTTATTTGCTGATATTATGGAGGACGGAGAAATATTTGGGTGGTAAACAAATAATAAGGGGAATGTTTGTAACATGGCTGCAAATTCTACTCATTGTTCCTATCACACTTGACAAATTGTGTTATACGTTTTGCGGTAAATGTGCAATCTTCTTTGTATAAATAAACAAATAATACGAGTAATAGTTTCAACAGACTTTGGTAGGAGGTGTGTGCCATTTCTCTTAAATCATTTTTTCAAATAAATCATAGAGCAACACCAATGTTAAAACCAACAACATATATTAGTGGTAACCCCAGTCAAATGTTTCATAACAGCATCATGAACAAAAAAAGCTATAATAAACAATGCATTTTCAAAACGTTTGAATTTCACAAGAGCCATAGACAAAAGAAAGGAAAAAAATCTATAAGCACCAGTCTTGCGTCTCGCTATAGCTGAATGGACACGTTCTGTTCTGATTGAAGGAGTTTGTCACTTTGACTAACCTTTTTTTGCCTTGTATTAAGCATGTTACGCAACAATATAAGACAGCTTTATTCTATATTTTGTAAGAACCTAACGTAGAAAACTTATGTCCAGGTAAAATCATAGAAAATCAGTTAAGTTAACGCTGGACAGAATACAGGACAAAGAGATCTTTTCTCTGATCCTGTTTAGTTGTGTCAACCCCCTCTAGTGGTGCATAAAGTGCAACAGTAACACAGTAACTCAAAGACACCCCTTCACACAAATCGTTTTCATATTGTCCAAAGAAAAAAA
>JAVQJS010061534.1:0-11331 GCA_036024795.1 Galaxias rostratus | reverse complement strand
CGATGCGGAAGTAACACTTTTTCAGGCGTACACGCAGACACGCGTCCTTGCAGGTAGCAATGAGGGCAGTGAACGCACTGCGTGTTTGTAGGTGGCACGTTTCACACCTCATAGCGTGCGTGCGTGCGTGCGTGCGTGCGTGCGTGTGTGTGTGTGTGTGCGTGCGTGTGTGTGTGTGTGGTAGTGGTGAACGGCCCCTCAGTGCTCTGGCTCTCGTCACTGTCAGCTCACAGGCCCGACAGGCTGGGCTCTGGGGGCTGTGTCCACCGACACAGGGCACCACAGCCTTAGATGCAGAGGTCCACCCTGTTTGTTCTTTGCTGTCCGCCAATTTCCCCACTTTTACTTTATCAGTACAGATGTAGCCTAGAAGAGATTAGGCGTTTCTGGGGGGCTTCATCCCTGAACACCATGGAAAGGGTCGTTACCAAAGTGAAAGATAACTCGGATGATATTACATGGGAAAAATGTGTGATTTTTAAAGGTTGATTTTGCAGGGAGTTGGCATGACGCCGCTGAGTAAAAAAATGAAGAACATGAATTGAAGATTCAATGATGACATGGTGTGAACCCAGGTACTTGTATCGTCACACAGTCGCACTCCACTTGCCAAACGGCTGCAAAATGTAACAGCCCTCACTTTGCAATTAGAAATGCCTTCGATGATCTGACTGAACACATACACATATACAGGCCTACACATGAAAGGGCACTTCCTCCCATTCTCTGTGCTTCAGAACCCAGAAACCAAAACAGGCAAAGCTCCGGCCAAAAGCACCAGCACGTTTCCTGCTCCTTTCGCTCTTGCCAAGGCCTGCAGAATAGTTACCAGATGTTAGCGCCCTTCTCTGTCCTTTTCTCTCTCTCACACTCACTCACTCACTCACTCACTCACTCACTTACTCTCTAATATTTTGAAATGCAGTTCTAATATTAGTGAAGGAAGGTGCTGACTTATTGAATCCCAATCCTTACTGTCTATCCCTTTCTCTTTCCCCTATATTTCCCTCTTTTTCTCTCGTCTCCCAGGTGCCAGTAGGTGGAGTGTCCTGCTATGTCTGAGTGGTTCCGAGATGAGCTGCACAAGAAAAGTTTCCTTCTCCCAGCTTCAGTCACATCAAAGGGTAATCCGGACAGAATTCCAGACGGGAATATTGTTCCACATAGGAATGGTGACCCCGGTTTCGAATCTCCTGCTGTCTTTAGGAATGCTGTCCCACAAGCTATAAAGTTGTTTTTAGCGTTCCATATTTCTCCAGCCATGTGTCTGGACCCTTAGGTTCCCCCCACTTGTTTATAGACCGGGAGCTTTTTTGTTGTAAAACTAGATCTCACAGGAAGATCTCTAAGAAAATATTTGTATAAACCCAGCCTCTAGGACTTAAATTGAAACCTTCAGAAAGAGAGGAGGGGAGAGGAGGGGAGAAGAGGGATGGTAGGAGTAGAGGAGGGGAGCACGGGGGAGGTGATGGGAGAGGAGAGATTCAATGATAGGTTCCCCTTTTCTCAAAGGGGAGATGTATAGTCATTCCATTTTTCTACAAACATCAACTGGCCTTTTTCTAGCGGTTCTAAACATAACCCATTGGATTCTTTTCCTTCATCAATGTCCAACCAAATCGACTGCAGGAATCTCCAGCTTCTGCTTCATGCCGTTACCATTTCCAAAACAGCTCCAACGTTCATTTGTAGCAGAGCTATGTGGCTTGAGAAGTGTTTCCTGTCACAAAATAAATGTAGATTCTGTCCCCAGGTCAACATGATCCCTGTGCTGACAGAGGTGTTTTCTGGCACAGGAAGAGGCAGACCTGTGACTCATCTCTCAGGTGAGGGCCCAGCTTAGCCTGTCTAATAGTGTGTACCCGTGGCTTGGACATACCTTAAGAAACAGCTTCTGAATCCTAAACGTGCAATCGTCATCTTCTCAGATCGTCCAATGATCTTTCAAGCCAATATGTCTACATGGAAACCATTAAACAATGGCTCTTTAGAAACTGTTCCTGCTCGTCATTACTAGAGGGAACATTTCCCATTCAGGCGGTGTCAGCAGATAAGCTGTTTCACGGTTTCTTTTTTACCCTGAAATACAATAATTAAAGTAATTTCACAAGGGACCCATTGAACAGGACTGAGCCATTTAATAACCCCATAATGATCACTTCGGTCAAGGCCACAACATTGACAGACTATTCATTTGACTGATCTCCTGGCCCCTCTCAAGGCGAACTTAAGCACGGTGAAGAGGCAGAGTGAGGCGGATGGGCTTTGAAAGACTCTTTAAAGATAGTGATTGCGTTCTGGTCGGCGTGGGCAGCGTTTATGCTCATCGTGTCTGTCAGGGTGACCAAGGCCTTAGATTGAGACGGACGGGGAGACGTCTCCGTCTCCAAACCCCCCCTACCCCTTTCCTGTACTTCCTGAAAGAGTCCAAGAAGCCCTACCGGCCCGAGCACAGGCTTACATTGTCCCCCGCCTCGACCACAATATTGCCTCCTCTTGCTTGGCCGGCGTCCCAGCTAAATGTTAACCCACCACAAACGCCACAGGGAAGTGTTTTGGGGACCAGATGAGTAATAAATAAGGCTTCCTCTACTCTCTTATCTGTTCTGCCTCTTAATTGTTTTCAGTCGTTGTTTGTGTACAAAGGCACCTTTTTATATAAGAGCACAGCCTCCTTTTGGGAGGGGGGTGGGGGGGGGGTCCAGTGGCTTTTTATTTATTTAGCAGTGTGTGTTTGGTTGGGGTCTGACAGCAGAATGCTTTTTGGTTTGCCATTAGTTCTGTTCTTTCTAAGTTTAAGAACAGTTCCAATATGTTACTCAACTGTGTTTCTTTTCAGCTGGGATGGAAATTTTGGGATTGAGATACCCAGTGCCCGATATTTCGGATCTGATTGCCACAGGGATTGGTGTGAGATTTTCTTGAGGGAAGGTTCAAGGATGAGTGGTCTAGCATAGCTAGAAGGCCATATGCATTAAGTGTTTCAGTACAACAACACACCTACACACCCACACACACACACACACACACCCACACACACACGCACCAGTTGGGAATTTCATTAGCAACATGGTGCAAGAAGATGACAAAACACTTTCACAGACTTTAGATGTGCAAATCACAGCAGAGACTGAACCTCTTCGTCAAACACACACACACACAGTTTTTGTGCCTCCAGTGGAGTTATTCGAGTCTTCGTGTGGTCAGTTTCAATCACCTTTTACATCACAACTGGTGACAGTTCGGACACTAAATTATTAAATTAATAATAAATTTAACTACTTAGGGCGTTTGTGTGTGTGTTGCTCGTAATTTTACAGGCCTGGCGTTGCCCACAATTCACTCTGGCTGTGCATCAGCCACCCCAGCACTCAGGGGGCCTATCGACGTATCCAACGGCGACAGGTCAGAGCCGACACGTCCTGTCACACCAACCCACCACAGTCCCTCTCACCAGACTCCCCATCCCAATTCCTGCCCGGACAGGCACTGTGACTTCACAGCCTTTGTGGTCTGTGTGTGTGTGTGTGTGTGTGTGTGTGTGTGTGTGTGTGTGTGTGTGTGTGTGTTGAATTTCGTTGTCACCCCACAGGGACACGGGCAGACCCTCTCCCTGCCCGTCGGTCTTCACCCAGCACTCTGCCGCGGTGAGCGCTTACGTCCTGGTCACCTCCGCAGCGCCGCTCACAGCCTTCCTGCACAGGACCGCGTTAGTGCGGGCCGACGAGGAGAGGGACAGCCACACAGCACAGGTAGCCTCACGCTGTTTGAACCCAGCCACGTCGTTCACCCCTGTCAGCCTCCCAGTGCAACAATCTATTTTAGCTTATTTTCAAATGTAGTATCAACAACATTTAGACGGAATTGTAGTTCTCTTTTGGAAGAAAGCTATCGATCTCTTTCTCTTTGTTCCGTTCTCTTTGTCTCTCCCTACCCCTTGAGGGTTGCTGTCATATTAAGTAGAATACTACAGCTGTGACACTCGGTAGTGAAATGTATTCCCAGCGTCTTGATATGCTGAAGTGCGCTAAGAGCTTTCAGAGCACGCACTCTATGAACCCGGCCAATACCGGAGATGCTGGGATGCTTGTGTCCTTTATGTGCTGCTCGGCGGAAGCATACGTCCAGATCCTGGTGTGTTTGTGTGAGGAGGGGGCGGGATATGGCGTTGCAGGGGGTCAGAGGTTCAGCTTCTTCCAGTGGGAAGACAATGTGGACAGAATGCATCTATTAGCCTCATGTTCCTGCTCCTCTCACTGTGGCTCACGCGGCGCGCAGACACAGATCGCATCACATACTGCAGCGCAGAGGCGAGCAACAACACAGGCAATGCAAAGACTTTAGAGCATCGGTTCTTAGTCTATTGGAATGTGAAGTGGCCTGTTTTAGTGGTTCATTCCTAATGGGTTTTTTAAAAAATGGCTGGGTTTTCCCATAAGCTGCTCTCAAGTGGCTGTTTGCCTCAGAACATCGATTATGTTGTTATTGTCCCTGGTCTAATGTCATCCCTTTTACATGTTTTTATTAGTCATGTGGCTTGTTTGCATGCGAGTGTGTGTGTCTGTGTGTGTGTGTGTGTGTGTGAGTGTGTGTGTGTGTGTGTGTGTGTGTGTGTGTGTGTTTGTGTGTGTGTGTGTGTGTGTGTTTGTGTGACATCTTTGTGTCATTTTGCCATGAAAGCCACATGCCAGGATATTTTTTTTTGTCATACGAACCCGCTAGTCCTTGTATATATTATCCATAATCCCATCTGTCAAGATGAAACCAAATGTCTTAAGTTCAGAGAGAACTTGAGCTGTGACGACTTTGTGGTGAATCTTGAATTCTGTGTGTGGAACACACTGTCCTCTAATGGTAGTAAGTGGGAATTGCAGCAACATTCTCAACACTGCAACACCTCAGGCTCAATTGGGAAACATAAATATGGGGATGTAATAACCATATTTTCTTTTCTCTCTCTCACTCAGCTGAAAACATTCTTGGGGCAGCACTTTGGTTTGGTTCAGTCCTATGAAGCCATTGACAATGTAAAGAACATCATTGGCCAGGTCCTCAAGGCCAGTGTGGAGTCACACACTCACCACAGGTAAAGTAAGATCCAGCCATTAACACATTCACCCATTCTGCTTCTCTGAACGTATAATCAATGTTTCACTAGGTATGTAAGAAAGGCACTCTGAGACAAAGAAAATTACTCCCTGTAGACCTCCCAATGAAATAAATGAATATATTACTGTAATATATTAAAGTCCATTCTTGTGTTGGTCTCAATGTTCTTGAAAGATGCCTGCTGTGTTACCAGCTGATGACCTTCAACCTGCAGTTCAATGGCTCTCTCCTGCCAGCCGTAGTGAAGGTACATCTGATCATGTCTATTGAGTAAATCCTCTGTTAGGCTACATGCTCTTGGACTCCTGTTGACATGTTTTTGTTCACACTAAACCTTTCACAGTAGGCATGTGAGTCCCCGAGGCTTAGGAGGGAATACACAGGGTTTATCGCTTCTTAAACACCTGTGTAGTGTTTAGAAAGGTCCACTAGGGGGCAGGGTAGACTTAGAAACAATTTACTAGAGACCCAGGGGGTTTGTCAAACCGTTGGATTCAATGAGCTAAACCTACCCAACCTCTCGTCCACTTTAGTCACCTGATAAGTGCTAAGAAACGAGGGGAGATGGATGGGGACTCTCTGATCTAACTGTAGATTTGTGAGTTACAAACAGGGATTAGTCTAACCCCCAGTTGGAATTTTGTGACGCTCCTTCTCTTCTGTTTCAGGTAGAGACCGGTCTCCACTTTGAAGCACTGAAGGATCCAGCATTTGATGGACAGATCGCCAAAGAGTTTCTATTGGAGGATACTCTTCACTTCCTCCTTCCAGAGTTCAGTGGGCGGGCCCCTGTGGTGTCCTCATCCTCCACCACTCACACCAGTACCCCAAAGGTGAACCCAAGAACCTCGCCTTTCAGCCTCTGTCTGTGCGTGTGCTTCCAGTATCTGCTCAGCATTTCATCTGTGACGTTCTCATAACAAATATGATCTATGATCTCGTCTCAGTATGGTGGCTGTGAAGGGACACAGGGCCTATGTCTACCTGAGAACGAGATCCTCCTTCTCCTCCAGTTTACCAGACAGTTGAGAGCAGACGGGCCTTTTGAATTGGTAAACACATACATTTTCTTATGGTTGTTATCCAAATTAATGAATGTTCAACTGTCAATTGTTAGAGATTATTTCTCTTGGTGTTTCAGCTAATTGAAAGACAGTTAAACAAAAACCTCAAAAGCAACACAAACAGCGGCAATATAAATGAACAAGGTGGTGTATGTTAGCTAAAAGTGAGTTTGTTCTTGTCTACAGCTCTACCCAGCAGCCTTTCCAAAGACACCCCGAGGCCGGGGCCACTTGTCTGCAGTGCTATCCACAGCGGAAGGCCCAGCCAGTGGGTCTCATCTCTCCCACATGCTAAACATGGTCACATCCTATTACCAAGAGCAGAGGAACCTGATCCACAGGCACGTTTGGTGGGGATGCATTACACATGCACATACACCATGACTCCATCAGCACCTGAGAGATTTCCCACTGACTTGATTCCTAACGGTCTAAACAGGGTTAGGAGCAAATGGCCTTTTTTAGCTGTTTGCATTTTGAGTCCCCCTAGGAAACTATAAGCATGTAATAAAAATAGACCACAACTCTTTCTCCCACAGAGGCAGAAAAAATCTCTTTCGTACCTCTTACTAATTGAAAAAAATTCAATTGCGTAAACATACATCCACTAAAATAGGACTCACATAAGGATAGAATATAACATAGAACAGGACAGAGCGTTGCATACAGTTTACAGCTCCCACGATGGAGTTCATACTGTTTGTTGATTAAAGTGATTGCATTAGTTTCAAAGGCTCTGTGGTGTGTTGCCTCTGGTTTACCAGAGACTTTCTAATGTGTCATCCTAATGGCAATACTTCAAATGTCGTAGGAAGGAGATTTTTAGTGTCCCTGAAGATACACAGAGCTTTCCGCTGAACAGCAGTTGTGCAGATTATCTCCCAATTTTTGGCGGACGGCCTACAATCTTCCCTGCTGTTTTGATAACCCTGGCCCACTCATTTTCATTTGGCCAGCTTACAGTAGTTTTATTTGTCCTAGTCAATTCTTCGTACCAGAGATTCTCAAACGGGAATTCTCTCCGTCAGGCTGGTGTGGACTCTCTAGAGCATCCTGACCGACACCAAAGCCCTTCACTTTCCTTGATTAAAAACAGACCCTGACTTGCTCTCTTACATATGACATCAACATTGTCTGTAAAACTCAATTTGTCATCAGTGGATGTTCTTGGATACCTGGAGTAGAGAACGACTTCCACAGATGGAGCGCTAAGGCGAAGAGATGGGGAGTGGGTGTGTGTGGGGGGGGGGGGGGGAGGGCAGTGCGTGCTTCACAACGACTTCCTTTGTTTTGTCAGCATTGATTATCAGGGAGCTGGGTTTGCATCTGGCTGCTCGGTGGTCAGACGAGAATAGGTTGAGTCATTCTTGGATTCTTCCCTACCTTCTCTCTCTTCTTTCATTCATTTTTCATCCCTGTGCGTTGCTCCCTCTGCCCCAGGCTAGTATCGCAGTCCGGGCTGCTGGCAGCCACCTGCACGCTGGCAGGAGATCAGGGCTTGGGGAACAAGGGAGAAACGGGAAGAGGGAGAAGAGAGCTGGGGATACACATGTATACATGTATGCCATATACGACCTATTATCACTTTATCAGCTGAGAGTGACCTCTGTTTCCCATGTGTGTCACAGCACTGGAGAGGCAGACGCTCAGAGTGGGGATGTTCCAGAGTTGAGTCTCTCCAGTCTACCAGAAGACAAAGGTGAGAGACAGCGAATGAGCTGAAGCCTTGGTTGGTTGCTAATGTAAATTGACCACCTCTCTGTTTTGATGGGTGGTGGATTTTGTAAGCACGCACTACATTCTCTAGTAGATCACTTGCTTAGCTCTTGTCCATGTGATTAGGGGATCAGGGATGGATGTTTTTTCTACATGACTTGTGGTTTTTTTCTTCTCTTGTTGAAAACAAAAAATTATAAGTAGCTTTGGATAAAAACTAAAAAATCTGCTAATTGATTGTAATGCACTGTAATGTTGAGGCTGGCAAACACCTGGCCATTGAGTTCTGGTTCAGCCCATGTTACGCTAGCCTTCCTGAACCACTTATCAAAAGATCCAAGCTTTAATGTTTTATTCATGGGAGTCTGTCCTGCGTCTGTATGTGTGTGTGTGTGTGTGTGTGTGTGTGTGTGGGTGGGTGTGTGTGAGTGTGGGTGTGTGTATTGCATGCATGTGTTTCTTACTAAAATACTTTTTATCTTACATGATCTGTTTGGTGAGTCATATTGCGTATGTGTGTGTGTGTATGTGTGTGTGTGTGTGTGTGTGTGTCTGAGCCTAGAGCGCTGTGTGGACCCTCACCTCCGACAGCTGTACACAGACCCTCCTCTGACCCTGAGCCCAGCGTTTAGCCCCTGGCTGAAGGAGTACCGAGCTGAGGTGCCCTTCGACGTGGTCACCCTTCGGATCCAGCCAGAACCGGTCAGCCCTGCCTGTCACATCCACCTGGACGAGCACAGAGGACCCAGGTGAGAGAGCTCCCCCTCCCCCAGCCAGCCTAAACTCACCAAACCCACCTTGTTTTTGTCTAAAACACTATGTGACGTAACACCTTTTCCTCGCTAAAGGCAGTTGCTCTGTGATGTTTAGAAAAGGCGGTATAATCCGTAACCGTGGGGCACTATGAGGGAGAGGCCCATTCTAGGTTCCAGGGAGCGTCTGAATAATGTAGTGGGTTGATTCTCATGTCAGCACCTCAGGTCTCAACCAAAGCCTGATTAGAGTCCATTAGACTCTATAGCGCTGATGGCTGACTAAGACTGACCTTTCTCAAACCCTACACGATGACACACTCACACACTGTAGGCTCTCTCGCTCTCACACACACACACACACACATAGACACACACACACACCAACGCTCACTCAGAAACAAAGAAACGGTTACTTTCAAAATAGGCTCTTTGTATCAGTATGTGGGCCTAGGTGCATTTTTTTTACACCCCCATCTGTCTATTTTCTCCCTCCCCACCTTTCTCTTTCACTCTGTCTTCGCCTTCCTCCCATATTTCTGAGAAGTGCCTCTGTTTTCCCACAGGACAGCAAACTACCCGGTCGGCCTGGGCAACAGCAGAATCAACATCTTGGTGACGGATGAGTCTGCTCCGGAGCCTGGGCCCGTTGTCATGACGATATACACTCTGCACATGTACCGCGAGAGCCGGCCCAGCTTGCCCATGTTTGGGGAGCACCTCATGTGTGGCTTCGTGCAGGTTGGTTGGGGCAGCGCGTCTTTAAGCACACTTAATGGACAGACAGCCTATATTGTACTTTATGTTTTACACGGCAACAAGGGTGGTTCTAATTCTGATAACAACAGAGAGGCTTCCAGCACACTTGCTTTTGTTGACTAATCCGCCCCATGCTGTGATTAAGGTTTTGTTTTCTAAGATGCTTACAAACAGGTGAGAGACGAATTATGATTTGTGTCTGTAAAAAAAAGCTGTTGAAAGTATAGGAGTGACATTCCTTCACAGAATTCCCTCAATGTAAAGACCGTAACAAACAAAATGGAAACACATTTTATGACCAGTGAAAGGAAATGTGTTTCTTTTTATTCCCACTGGTTGGGAATGAGAACATGGCTGTTCCTTTCAGGCATTCACATTTAATGCTCCATTGACTTCAACAAGCATCTTTTTCAATTTGCAACACAGAGGAGGTGTTTATGGACATAATTGAACTGGCAAAAAGGAGAACACAGCATTGTTTCATTGCACGTAAAGAAAAGAAAATCTGTACAATGTTTGGTTCGTTTTTTTTTATGGTGTCTTTCACGACTGCAGTTGACTCCCAGGCACTTCTGCCCCTGCGGTTGCGTTCTTTGAGTCAGCCATGACTGAGCTAGGCGCTGCAATGAGAAGGCCGGGAATTCAGTTATGATATTTTTTAGGGGAGGGGGGGTCTTTTCCCAGTGGTCGCTGGAATGTGAAGGAGGCAGGGAAGGGGCACGAATAGCTTGACAGTTCCTGTTTCTTCTTCCCTGTCGTTGGCTAGGAACTTTCACACGTCCCTAGGAGTTGGTCTGGTGATGTGGCTAGAAAGGGGACAAGCTGGTCCCACCCTTTTCCCTCCAGGTCTCGCTGTCCATGGACACACCATGTGCAGGAGGGTAAGATTGGACCCGGATCCGGTGCGCCGGGTGCAGAATAGTGAGGGCAGTGTGCGATTATCGACCCATGCGGTGAGATCACAGGTTTTTACGGGTTGGATCGAAACGGACAGTAACACGGGTGCATCAAATTGTGAGGCTGTTCTTTTTTTTCTCCTGATCTTCGTTTGAGAAGCGCCGACACACTATGATGCCTGTTCTCTCTCACGAAACAGCTGCTCGTTTATTTATACACAAACACACTCTCTGGCAGACACTCCCTCCCCAAGCCGCATCCCCCTGGACGCTCCGCGGGCTCCGCTTGCTAGTTTTCGGGGATTGGTCAAAGCCGGGGCTCGGCCTTGGAGGAGACACACAGACTCACTCCCATGTGACGGCAGGCAGCCATTTCCTCTCCTGAAGTCCCATCCTCCTCGTACCGCCACACAGCATCAAACATGTGGTCCTGCTTTGGCCTGCTCATGGGTTCTACCAGGTGAATTTACCATCGGGGAGTTTACAAAGAGCTGTGTTTGTGCTGGACATATCCCATACTGTTCATATTCCATGAGAGATTACGGTAAACAAGGTGTGCGACGTCTCTGCCACCAGGAGGATCCGACACCAGGAGGAAATAGGATTGCATGGTATCTAGACAACATCTACAGACTCTGCTTATCAACACTTCACTTGTAGCAACGGAGCAACGCGTCACGTCACCAGCCCTAAATAGACCCACTCACACAGACACAACTGGTCACCATATTCTGTGGCACACACCAGTTCCTGAGAGGAAGCAGAGGGCACAGCTGGTGACCCCTGCTAAACGGCCGTCGAGGTTACAAGTGGTGTGTGTTGCTCGTCCTGGAAGCGGGGGGTCGTCACGGTGTGTTCCACACACATGTGCCGCCGTCCCATGTGAATCTCTGCGACCTTGCCGAGACACAGCTGATAGGACTCTTCTTCTGATGGTTAGGGTGTGTGTGTGTGTGTGTGTGTGTGTGTGTGTGTGTGTGTGTGTGTGTGTGTGTGTGTGTGTGTGTGTGTGTGTGTGTGTGTGTGTGTGTGTGA
>JAVQJS010061515.1:0-11816 GCA_036024795.1 Galaxias rostratus | reverse complement strand
TTTGTCAAGTTTAGAAACAAAGGTCGTAGGATAAACGTTTACAGAACTTTTCAATCTAACTGAACAATAAAACAGTTCCTTGCATTTGGTCTATAATGGTTCCATCTACACCTATCCATTCTGCTGTTCATAGCAGACATGGACCATGGCTAATTCTCAAAGAAAAAATCAATAGCTAGGGTCTGTTCACATTATTTGGGAAGATCTTGCTGAAACAGCACCACCCTGTGTCATAGCCCTTGGAATACAGTTTGAAGCCATTTCCCAGCCTCTGCAATTATGTTGGGTTGAGATAAGCAACTGAAATATGTCTGGAAGAAAATTATTTTCCTGTGGCTATTTTTTTTATTTGAAAGGTACGAAAGATAACACTATAGGCCACTATAAGAGGTCATGCCATCAATGTAATAAATACATATTTTGTTAAATTATATCCAGTAGAATAAGGTAATCTTACCAAAGAGCATAATTTAACAAAACAATTTAATTTAATGTGAAAGATGATTCTTGTTTTTTCATGTCCTACATAGTTACCCAACAATAACCAGAGAACGACTTCCAGACCTTGTGCCAAATGACCACAAGCACAAGAAAAAAGTCATCCAACCTTTTTTATTCTAATGACAATATTAATAATTATTTGTCTTCAGAGAAAGGCAAGGACACGAGAACATTCCAGTGCAGCACATACCATCCGGCAACTGTTACATTTGAACCCACCAATTACTAATTGGCCCTTAATTAGTTGATCAGATAAATTACTCCTGCTTGTAGAAAAAAAAAAACTATCAAATGAACTGGCTTGGGGTGCAGATAGAGGAAGGCTCACCATCAGAGCAAAGAGAGTTCAAGTATGTATTTTTATTGTACCCTCAAGTAAGACAGTGCTGTGTAAAATGATAACGGCTTTTGAAAGGACAAGGAAATTGTCAGTTTGTGAAAGCGTTCACTTGCTGATTTGAACATGATATGATGTAAAAAGCCAATTTACAGCCGTAATGAATATTACGCATTGTGCCCCAGAAACCTTTTCCTGGCGATGGGAGTACATTCAGAATGTCAATTGTATGTCTTCAAAAAGATTCTGGGATTTGAAATTACCAAAAATTTGCAAACTCAAATACATTTTGATAAACATTCCCATTGCAATAAGCATTCTAAAATTCCCAACTCCAATTGGATCTACTTTTGTCACCCCTTTGTTTCTGCTTTAGACATCTTATACCAGAGTCCATCTTTCACAACAGACAAGGAGGATAATGATGACCAAAATGCATCTTTAAGTACAGCAACATGGTGTCCAGGGTTGGGGTAGGGCCAGGGGGAGTGTAGGGGAGAGAGTCCGAAGAGTCATATAGCTTGCCGAGTCTAGGGGTGTAGAACATAAAATGCAGAGGTTCTCTCGATCGGTTCATTATTTCAAAACTTGGCTGTTGCCACATTTTTCATTGGCAAATTCCTTCTGAAAAAAAAAAAAAAAAGACTGGGCTCCAACAGGATTTTCTGAGAAAACAAAACTGTCTCAGAAAACAACAAAAAGAGTGGGAAAGGAGAGAGGGGACAAGCAACCAAAACCGGAAAGAGCAACCCCTCAAAATAATGAATAATCCCCTTAAAAGTGTATATATTACACACAATCTGATCATGCCAACTTAGTTTTGTAGACTCTGCTCCTCCCTTCCTAACAATGTTTCTCCGTACTCCTCCTTTCCAATGCTTTAAAGTTCTTAATGCTCAGCCTATCTTACATTCTCCACCCATCCACCAGCTCACAGCTTGAGCTCGTTGGCAATCTTGGAGGCGATGTTTTTAAAGGCAATGGACGTTCCCGATATGCGCTTGAACCGAACCCCGTTGAGGGAGAGACGGGGCAACTTGCACACTTCCATCTCCCACTGGACGAAGTCGTCCCGCGCCGGGTTCCCCGACACGCACATCAGCATGTAACACTCTCGCAGCTCATACTCGCAGCTGTTTGAATCCAGAACTTTACGGATCTCCTTCATCATCTCGTTGGGTTCCATGGAGGAGGTGGTCTTCATGCTCCAGGTGAAGCGCAGCGAGCGGGGCTTGGTGTCCTTGGAGGGCTGGGCGGGGTTCAGAGTGCTGGGCATCGTGGAGGTGGAGGACAGCGTGTCCTTGTTCTCATCTCCTGCCGAGCCCAGCGTGCACTTTTCCATCTTCTCCGTAGTGGTCAGCATTGGTCTTAGGTTGTTAAGGCAGTGACGGAAGGAGGGAGAAAATAAAGAATTTAAATTAAAACAGAGGACATCAACGGTAAAACAGGAAAGGGGAAACAAATAAAACACGATATTTAAAGCAATTTTATTTGACTGAATTCAATCACTGAGACCAATCATTGAATTAAGTCTTTGTGGGGTGCCAATCATATGACAGGAGCATAAAGCATATTCAATTGTGCATAATGAAAACTTGAGCACAAGTTTCATACCCATTCGCTTATCATTATTAGATATCAATGTTTGAATGGTCAAGCTTTTCTTATCAAGAAATCTAATGATAATGACAAATTTAACCACCTAAATCTAAATAATTATCCACTATACTAATTTGAATTGATTTCTAGTTTTATTTTCCACTACATGACAAATTGATTATACTGTCAGTTACATTCCTCACCTGCTAGCCTCATCGTGACCCTCTCCCTCATAAGGGCTCCTCAAAGAAAAGCAGCACAAGTTTAGACTTCCCTTAATCAAAACTTAATTACCAGGTTATTAGGGTTAGGTCCACCACCAGCTAGCATCATTACCGAGTACCCCATGTTAATGCTAGCCTATTTATTTAGATTAATATATGCATGATGACGGTTATAAAAGAATAAGGATAATTCAACATAATTTAGTAAGAGACTGTGTTGCATATGCTTCATTGATAACAGCCTTGTGCGTTTTGTTAAACCCGCCAAAATTACCACACTGCGTCCACCTCTAATAACTAGAAAACAATAAATCGTGTAAGTACACATTTGGAAGTAGTTTAAATAAAAGGAAGCCTTAGAATCTGTCCGCTATAACAGGTAAAATAGTTATTATAATGTTCACATAAGTATATATTGTATTCCCATTTCAGTTTTTACTTGTTATGGTATGCTTTTTTTGCATATCTAGATAACTTTCTTAGGTGTAAACAGCATGTAAATTTGAGCACATCTTGAAATGATTTTGCTGTTGTGGATCAATACTACAAATGGTTGGATGATATCATATTTGTCCTGAGTTGGACATTAAAAAAATATCTGTTCTCAATAAAACTAAACACGAAGCACACCCAAACTGAAACATGACCTGCAATAATAAGAAAATACACTAGAGGGCGCTCGGTGAACACGGGACTGTAACTTGCATAAACACTGATACAGGAAACACCTAAACGTTATATCTCCAATAAAAAAAAAATCATAACAGTAAAAGAAAATAACAAAAATAATGCCTTTTTCAAAACAGAACAAACCAAATTAAAATAAAAGAAATGAAAGAACAAGTAAATAGTTTGAGCTAATGAGAACCATTTTCCCTAAAGCAATGTACATTTAATATATTTTAAATTTACAGAGAATCATTGATTTTCTAATAGTCATAAACACCCAAACTTTGTTCTTGCCAATGCACCTGGCTCATTAGAGCTTAACTATAACTATTTATTTGAATTGTACAGCTTTATGCACACTGCCTAGTGTGGCATTGGAACATGCCTGGGCTGAAAGCATGTATCTCTGTTCAAAAAGCTGATAACACAACAACACAACACGAAAACATTATGAAAAGCAAGCAAAAAGGGCAGAGAATATTCCACTGAAGTACAGGAGGCAAGCAAATAGGCAAGATGAATCGAAGCAGAGAGTAGCTTGCATTAGTACAGGAATGTTAGAAGGTAAATAAGGATTACACATAAATAAAGGGATAAGGACTGAAACAGGAAATGAACGCCTTGATATGGAGAAGGGAGAAGACACAAAAGGAAGGCACTTTTGAAAAAGGTCTCAATGGGTTATATTGCCTACCTTCTGGGGAATCTGAATGAGAGATTTCTACAAAAAGGGGAAGGGAAAGGATGAGAAAAAGAAAACTGTTCTGTGTGTGCACAAAATAAACCATAGCAAATAGGTAGATATTAATTCAATAACACTAAATCTCTCTTCTCTCTCTGTATTGAAGCTTGGGCTGAGAATGTTAAGATTGAGCCAAGTACTTTAAACACATTATGAAATGTTAAGAACATGACTAATGTCTAATAGTCATTTTCACATTAAATCTATGGGAAAAAGAACAATGGATTAGTGCTAGGACAAATGAACCATGCCATTTAAAATGAAATAATGTACAGTAATGTATTCAAGCCCGTTAGTTAAAAGTTAACGATAAGCCTGATGTACTTCTGCTAAGGTTTTAATATTTTGTGAATGCAGAGAACGAGGCAATATGCAACCGGATATAAATGCTCTGACTGCAATAGTAGAAAGCCTGGTAGGATGTTCCAGTCATTAACATATTCTCCCCTTGCACTTGGAAAGCTCAATAGTTTGACTTGGGAGGGGCACTAGGTAATACAAATGTTTCTTGAACACACCAAAAAAAAAAAGGCTACATCAAACTGCAGAATTATAAAGTCTGTTATTAAATTTACTCAGTCATTAATAAACGTTTTTAAAAATCTGATCATTTGCCAAGATGTATGCAAATGTATCACAGCCGAGAGAGGGAGCGCTTGTTGAATTTACCAAATATGTATTATCACAAGTACATAACTAATGAGTATTTATATGTAAAGTTCTTAAGCAAAGGAGTAGAAGTCACAAGGTCAGACACCTGCACAAACAAAAGACCGTTCTAGCCAATGGCTTAATCTGAAAGTGTAAAACTCAACAGATCAGTGCCTAAACTCAAGTATGAGAAGGAAGTTAAGTCACTGGCATAAGAAAACATGGACGGATCTCACGTTAAACTCATGACCAAACTCGTCTCGTCTCTCAGTTACTCACCTGCGCACGAATTTCGAGGTGAACTTGCTGAATATACCGGTGCCCCCCTGTCGTCTGGCCTGGCTGTTGCCATGGGAGAGGGACGGTGAGGCTGGGGCTGCGTTGTAAGTGGAAGCATGCTGGTCCCGTGTGGCTTTCTGCTGGCCAGCGTGGAAAGTGCTTCTACTGGGCACCCCTCTGGGGAAGTTGGAGCGGTCTGTCCCCGTGGAGTTGCTGACGTTGTGGGCAGAGGGAGATGCCCCTGGCACCCTCTGGGAGGCCGTGCTGTTTGAAATAAAGGAAAAATAATGGGTTTGCGCTAGAAAACAGTATTCGTGCACGCGGTGATCTTTTTTCAAATGCACAGAAAACACGGATGATAAAAATAAGGCTGTTGACAGGGTGTGACAGACCAATGGGCGACATGAACCGTACGCCATTTTGAAAAACACTTATATAGCAGTTAATTAATTGATTTAATGGCATTGGATTCCCTCACCTTTTTCTGTGAGGGTAAAAGCTACATTTGGTCTTTAATCATCTAACTATTGACACGTATACGTTTAAAAAAGTCCATATGTAGTTGTCTGCCGATAAACAAATGCACGCTTTGTGTTCGCCCATGTAGTGTCATGGTGTAAAGTAGGCCTCGGCCTCTGTGCAGGGACAAAGGCTCAGATGTCATAAACGATTTAAAATCAACATGACAGCGAGCGCGAGATCACAGCTTATGAAAAACGTTCGAGCCTACTTTTTTGTATTGATGACGTCCATTGCAAAAATGGCCCTGGGTTAAGCGTGACAAGGTTATGCTGTTCATGAGTTGCAAGGTATCCCGCAAGGGAGAAAAAATGTGTAGCCATACTTCAAAGCCACAACTTGATTGCAACAGGCCAACATATGCTAATGCAGTGAAAACAAAGAGTTGAGTGGGTGATAAAGCAAGCAGGCATTTGCTCTGAAAAGGGACTGCTTCTAGTTAGAGATACCATCACAATCCTAAGAGGAACTGGCGGTAGACCAGAGGAGAATGGCAAGAGCGGTAGGATTAAAAATGACCCACCAAAAGAACGTATTTTTTACCTAGGCCAACCTGTGAAAGACTATCTGTTATAGATAGTCTGGCACTAGATTAATGCTTTGTCTTTGTTGTTTGGTTTGTACCGTATGTTCATGTGCATTCGAAGATTCTCAACCTTCTTCAAAATTGGATAGCGGCCAAAAACATCCTCAAACGGCAAAGAAAAAAGTAACAGAAGGAATTGGAATGCTTTGAGGTTTCACCTTACGCTATGGAAAAAGAAACCGACGCCGTTTCAAACCCGTCGGTCACATCCCAGAAGCGCCCTGTAAAATCGAAGCTCTCTCCGGCTCCGTGACCTCTCTTTCGATCGCCCCCTTTCTGGTGCCACTTGCCTGGGACGGTGTGCGTGGAGGTCTGGGGGGGTTGGGTGGGCGGAGGTCGACAGGGACTTGTGATGTCGGGTGCGTGAGGAAGTGAGGACGGCGGCTGCCGAGGCTGTGGAGGCACGGGACCCTGGGGTCGTAAGGCTAAGGGAAGGAGAGACCGTGGAAACCCCGCCGCGCCAACCGTTCCCCGACGGGGGGAAATAGCAGGGGCGTGGAACATAACGGTTAGTCAGCACATGTGGGAGAGCAGGGAGACAGATGAGGGTGAACGATGACATTTTAAGCAGAACAGGCATCACAGACCACAATGCACACAATGGATTATGCACTTGTAAATCATAAAGATGTGTTTTACGGCAGCACGACAGAGCAGATTAGTGTTCAGGTGAGGCAGGATCCATCGTTAATTTACATGCCCTATTATTGAGCATCACATTCAGTCTACATCTATCGGTCCTGATCCTCAGATTGTCTGAAATCATAGGCTTTCAGGCCTATGACCAGACTTATTTTTGACCTGGCAATTACAGTCACGCAAATAACAGACAGCTAATTAAAAGCCGTTGCTCATAACTTCATAGTTAAAAGGGAATATAGAATATTCCTACATTTATGTTGTAACTGTAAAACTATTATTATACATGAAAATATTTTTATATAAAATAAAACCATTATATTCATAGAATCATGGTAGAATATTTAGCTAAATGTGAATATAAATGCATTCAACAGGCTGTCAGATGACATGTTTTTATTCAGTGAATGAATGTAATGCAGTGAAATGTTTTCCTCTAGATCTTTGTGAGAGAGAGTGTCACCAATCGATTCTCACAGCTTTCAAATCTGCACTCCGCAAACATGGTGTGGGTGTGTGTGTTTAACTGTGAACACAATGGTAATCTGTCTATCGGCTGGCGGGGTAGCAACCAGCTGGTTTGTGAGGAATCGGCTGACAGCTGGCCACTCGCCCTTGTAAACACAACCGTTTGACACGCGCGCGACAAAAAAAACAAACCATAAACAAATAAACCCACGGCCACGAAAGCATACCTGTCCTTGCCGTTCTGGACTCTGATGGTAGCCCTCTCTTGGACAGGCGAATTCCGGCTTCGACTTGTACCAGTGGACAGGATGCTGTTCTGTAAAACAAAAGAGTCACAAAAATGAATATTCATTTTCTGAGGCAGGAAGGGAATGGAAAGAAGGGGAAAACGTTGACCTACTGTGGAGGGGGTTGGAGTGCTCCTCTTTCGGTCAACGGTAGGAAGTGGGCTGGCAGGGACTTTAGTAGAACCGGCAGAGCCTTTCCTGGCAGAATCCTCAACCGTGTGTTTGTTGTCCCCCTGAGAACGTTTGGAGGAGAAGCCTGTACGGAAAACACGAGACAAATACAAAAACATTTTCTTTTGGGAGCTACTCTTTCCTCGCGGAATAATTGGCTCAGCGAAGACAATTGTTAAACAGACACATTAAACTATAATCCCAGTATGTGAACTGCTGAACACTGCATCTTTAGTTACAGAGTCTGATACACATTAATGCCAAGTCAACAAACAATTTAAAAGACGATATGATACGGGAAGGTCTCAACTGTTATCAAAGCATCAATGTAAATGTGTGGAGTTTGGCAAAGGCCGCATGGACTCTGTTACTGAACTCAAGAGACTGGACACCATGTGTGTTTGGAGGAGAAAAAAATGCAGCTGCTTCTTGCTAGAAATATGATTCAACTGACACTGATTCAAAGTGTGTATCCAAATCCACAAAATATTTGTTCATCAACCGGTTTCTTAATTCTTTACCTACAAGCAATGGTGCAAAAATAAACCTCGTGCAATGTTTTCATATGGGTTATTGCATATACCTGCATCTGTTGCTCTCCTTGGCTTCTGGTTTGAGGAGGTGCTTCGCTGTATCTTGTGAGAGGGGGACTGGGTGTTTGTGAGGTCACTCCCAGGGCGTGGCTTCAGGGCGATACCTTCATCCAACTGAGGAGAACATTTTAAATAAGGAGTCCAACAATAGAAGGGTTGTAGAAACAGCGTTATCTTTTGAAGCACTTCATTCTACCTCCGAGTTCCTGTAGTCCAGCAATAAGTATGTGGCCATGACTTCATTGTATTTTTGGTTGACCAAAGAGTCTTGGATTTCTTCTTGAGAAAAACCCATCTTCAACATCATATCTGGACAGAAAGGAGTACAAGCTGTAACATACAACCACTTGTATATTACTAGTACAAACATCTACGTTACATCACTTCAGCCATATAGCAAAATAGTTATTCAATAAAACACCGGCAAAAACAAGATGCAGCATCTCAACATTGGCCAATATGCAAGTAATCACAATTTGGATGCAAACACAATCATCATACCATGCAAAAGAAGTATGCTGAAAAACGGAACAAGAAAGTCCATCAAATCGAGATGTAAAACCGATGGAACAATAGTTCAACTTTTTTTCATGCAGGCATTTAACACTGTTTGCCACTAACAAACAACGTAAGAGACCAAAAAAAAAACTGCATAATAAAATATGATCCCTCATGTTTTTTCTGTTTAACTTTTTCACTGGAATATAAGGGAGGCCGACTCCAGTATGCAGTTAACGTGCTTTAACACGTGCACGGTACCAGTCAAGATGGGGAAAGTGTCTCCAAAAATTTGACTGGTACTAATGTATACATATCATTTATGTTTTCCCACCTAGTGTTGCCCCCCCCGTCCCCCCCCCACACCCCAGCCCGAGCCCCTTCACCAGGCGCCTGCCCCACCTCTCTTCCAACCCCCTGCTTGGTCGGGGTGCTGACCTGTCCTCTTAGGGTCTTTGTAGTCTGGCTGGGGCTCAACAAAAGGTTTGAGCTCCTCGTCCTCATGGCCCACATTCATCCAGCGGTCCTTCATAATCTGCTGCTGGACACAACATACAAAAAGCACGATTTGATGATTGCTGATTGATTTTTTTGGGCCGTGTTTCGCATTATTAACTGTATCCAATCGGTACATCTATAACAGTGATCAGAACGGAAGGGTACTCCACCTCCAGGCTACCCCTCTTGGTCGGATTAAGAATGAGGAACTTCTTGAGCAGGCTCTCACAGTCCGTGGACATGTAGAAGGGAATTCTATACTTTCCTCTGAGAACGCGCTCACGCAACTCCTGGAGAGGGCAGACCGGAAGAAAGAGATCGCACGTTGAGAAAGGAAACGTTGAGCGTGATCGTGCCTTGGCGGATCCCTATCGCCAAACCCTGCATTTCCAGTCCCTCGGTCCCCCTCCGCACCTTGAGGTTTTGCCCGTCGAAGGGCAGCGAGCCGCTGACCAGTGTGTAGAGGATGACGCCCAGGCTCCAGACGTCCACCTCGGGCCCGTCGTATTTCTTTCCCTGGAAAAGCTCCGGGGCCGCGTAGGGCGGGGAGCCGCAGAACGTGTCCAGCTTGTTCCCCACAGTAAACTCATTACTGAAGCCAAAGTCGGCAATCTTGATGTTCATGTCAGCGTCGAGAAGCAGGTTCTCAGCCTGAAGGGGGGGAGACACAGCACATGCAATTACTTGTTGTGGTTTTCACACCTTACTCATCCATTTTGTCAACTCTGTTAAGTGCTCTCACCTTAAGGTCTCTGTGAACAATACACTTTTGGTGGCAGTACTGAACTGCTGATACTATCTGTGAAAAGATTAGCAAAACATGTTGAGATATCTTCATCGCTATATTTATTTAAGTGGTGTGTGTACTGTTAATGTAAGACCAACAGTGAATAACGTGTATACGTGCACATTACATGGATCAAAATGATTTGAAGTGTCAAGTAGACAAAACACTCTTTTAATGGCACACATATCCCTCAAATAATGAGTAACACTAAAGATTAAATAAAACGTTGTTTAATTGTAGGGAAAAAGGCTCCTTCTGGCCAAGAGACAACTCTGTGTGACTTTTAAACACACTTGAAAACTTTATCCACCGTTTATCCACTGTTACTGGTAATAGGGTAAGAATACACAAGTTAAAGATAAAGATTGAATACAAGGGAATTTCCTTTAATTTGTCACCAACTACAGTGCTGGAATATAAGAGCATCTAATTTAGGTAATGGGTTGTAATAGCGAGGTATAGGAGTTTATTGTCTCTGTAAAAGTATTCCCTCTAGAATTCATCACCTCTTAAAAAGCACAAGACGGACTAACAACGACTCACCTGTCGAAATTTGGCTCTGGCCTCTTTCTCTTTCATTCTTCCATGAGCAACTAGGTAATCAAACACCTCACCTGGGCAAGATAAAAAAGAAATGAAGACACACACATACATCCCCCCCACACACACACACACACACACACACACGGTAAGGCAGTGTTGAGGGTCTGAAGAAGGAAGACTCATAATAGGGAAGCAGCCATGTGAGCCAGATGATTTAAAGTGCGTTGATGTTATTAAAGGGGTTATAACAAGGGCAGAGTACCGCAAAACAAATGTGCTGACAGCACTTTACCCAGAGTGAAACTGTTCTACATCGACATTACTGACTCCTAGGCTAAATGGCATGCACACTAAATTGTGGGTATGCTGCTGGGTCACTCGGCATTGTTGCAGCTTACCTCCACTGGCATACTCCATCACCAAGTAAAGCGTTTTCTCTGTTTCGATTACTTCAAATAATTTCACTACAGATATAAACAAAAACAAAATATTAGTTTGCCAATCAAGGATTTCCTTCTGCCGAGAGTAATAAAAAACTAGCATCTGCAATATTAACATTTGATTTAACTCCCCTCACCTAACACCAAATATTTGTATGATCTGTAAATCAAGTAATATCATACTTCAAGTTCCATCAAAATGGAAGGTTGTGACAAATAAATCCTGCAGAGCACAGGGGAGGAGTGCAAGATGCTCACCAATATTTGGGTGATTCAGCAGCTTCATGATCCTCACTTCACGAAACAACTGCAAAAGAAATAGGAATAACAAACTATTAATAATAGTAATAATTGTAAAAAGAATTAGCAAGCCGTTGTCCTACCTCCTTTTTAGTATTTACTTCTAATATCAGAACTGGATCAAATAGCCATTGGAAATGTAATTAATCAAACTCTGTTTTTGCTTAAAATCATTAGTTGAACCATTTATTGAAACAATTACTAAAATACCCAAACCCTAACCCTAAATGCAGAAGCACAAACAAATAACGGAAATATATACAATTGTCATAATTTTAGCCTGTCTTAACTTCTTGTCATATGTAGTGATTGTGGTGGCCTTGTCAGAACCTAGAATAAATGTAGTTGACTAGATAATACTCTAAACTTATTGGCCAAGACGCAACCACATGAGCATGTAGCTGAACCCAGGATTAACACCACACCCCACACCATCACCACAGGAAGTATTTGGAAACAATTTCCTTCAATTATCTCCATATCCT
>JAVQJS010061485.1:0-13609 GCA_036024795.1 Galaxias rostratus | reverse complement strand
TGTCTGTCTGTGTGTGTGTGTGTGTGTGTGTGTGTGTGTGTGTGTGTGTGTGTGTGTGTGTGTGTGTGTGGATGTGGGTGTGGGTGTGGGTGTGTGTTTGTGTAAGTGAGTTTCTGTGTGTTTGCTTGTGTGTGTGTATTACTGGAGGTTTGTGTCATCTCTACTCATGGTTGCATGCTTCTGTTTTGCATGACAATCAAATTCTGAATTTTCTGTTGATGACAGCCGCCACTCGTGAAATAAACCATACTCCTTCCCAGTTGCCCAGGACCAGGAACCTTAGTGCCACTGTCCTCTCCTGAGTCGCCAGACATCCTTTCATGCTTCACGTCTTCTGTTTCCCAGAGCTCGTCCAATGGGGTGAGACTGGGAACGCCCAACAAAGCCACCATCTCCATCCTGTCCAATGACAACGCCTTCGGGATCATCGCCTTCAACTCGGTAAGGACCCTCTACATGCCCAGGTCCACAGATCAAACATCTAGTTTCTTGTGCAAGGATTAACCCTAACATCCTCACACTTCATATCACGTTTTATTGATCCTGGCCGTAGAATTAGAAGCTCTTAAGGAATTAAGGTGTCAGAGGCTTCTGAGGTGGGTTTGCTCATGCTCAGGTTTGGCTGTGGTCTCAAAGGGTCCCGATTTGTCAGTGGGCGGTCGGGGTTGCCATGGTAACCACGTTGGCTACTGATGCTACATGTGAGAATCAATAAATGACCTCTTGACCTGATTGCTCGATGGCTTCCTGTGTCTGTAGATTGAATCCTGAACATGCAGCTGCATCGTTGCTCTATCGGGGGGTTGGTTCTAGTCTTGTAGGAAAGTCGATGTATGTCAGCAAATTAAGTGAGATATTCTGCCTTTCACTATGTTTCCTCCTCCTTTCAGACTCAAGAGATTGTCGTAAGTGAACCACAAGGCAGGAACCATCATGTTCCTCTCACTCTGATCAGGGAGCGGGGCACTTATGGGACTGTGACCGTGAATTTTGAGGTGAGAGGTCAATCCACCTAACCCCATATTTCACTCTCGATGGCGAGAAAAGATCGGTCCAACATTTCAAACACAGGAACACAATGGGTGTCCATGAACAGACAAACTCAAAATTGGTTGTTAACGTAACTGTCAGATCTCCGGAGGTCCTAACCCAGCCATGGAGGACCTGAGCCCAGACAGAGGGAACATCTCCATTCCCCCTGGGACAGCGGTGGTGGTCTTCAACATCCTCGTCCAGGATGACCAGGTGCTCTGCCGCGGGCTCCATTTCAGACAGTGTCCCCCCGTAAAACGCGTCAGAGACATCTCAGAGTGACGCTGCCCATGCGAGCAGGGCTCACCCACCCGCTGTCTGTCCTGTCTGTAGATCCCTGAAGACGACGAGGTGTTCACCGTCAGGCTGACGGGCGTGGCGGGGGGCGCCCTGATCAACCCCAACGGGAGCAGCGTGACGCTCCGCATCCGCCGCAACGACAGCCCACTCCGGTTCTCCCAGTCGGTGCTGGCCCTGCCGGAGGCGGCGCGGCAGGTCTCCCTCAACGTGACCCGGGGTCGGCTCTCCGACGACGGGCCCCTCGTGGGCTCCGATGACACGCAGGTCAGGGCTTCATTCTAACCGTGGAATGTTTTGAAGCAAATGACATGTTTTGTCTGTCGTCCAAAACTGTACGTTGACAATGAGACAAACAAATCCCGACTGTGCTCTGTGCTGTCACATTGGCCGTGCTGTCCGTAGGTGTCAGTGGACTACAGGGTGGTCAGCGGCGACGGGGCGGGCAGCGCCACCCCGGGCGTGGACTTCCTGGACCTGCAGGCCAACCGCACGGTCACCTTCCCGCCGTTCGTCTACAGGGTCAGCCTGCTGTTTGAGATCCTCGACGACGCGGTGCCAGAGATCGCCGAGTCCTTCCACGTGGTCCTGCTGGAGGAGACGGTGAGGGGCGACGCGGTCCTGGTCCCGCCCAACGCCGTGCTCGTCACCATCGAGCCCAACGATAAGCCCCACGGTGTCCTGTCAATCAGCGGCAGCCTGCTCACTCAGCCAATCACCATCAACGAGGATTTGACCCCCAGGTACACCCGAGGACACTTTTACTGTGAGATATTGGAAGAATTACGAGTTGATCAATAGTTGGGAAGCATTCAGCTGTGAAATGCTTTCGGGATTATTGAATGGCACACTTAACATGTAGTTTCTTCCAAAAGAAAATGTATGTGTCCCCTGACTCAGGTTCGACGGCATCTCCGTCGTGAGGAACGGCGGCAACTACGGCGCCGTCTCCGTCAACTGGACCATCACGCGGAACTCCAGTGACCGCGCGCCGGTGTTTGACGACCTCAGCCCCCAGCGGGGCACGCTGTCCTTTGCCGCGGGCCAGAGCGCCGCCGTGCTGTCCCTGAACGTCACGGCCGACCAGCTCCCGGAGGAAGCCGAGGCCTACCTTCTCAGGCTGCTGCCCGCCACCGTGACGGGAGGGGCCGAGGTGGACGAGCCCATGGAGGTTGGGGTTTTTCTTAGATGACTTGCGTCGGGAGAGCGGCTGCCGTGGGCCATGTGTTTGTGTGGGGGAAGGGGGGGAGGGGGGTTGGTCCACCCTCACTCTGCTGGGGAGAACCGCGGGGGGAACAGCTGCGCAGGCGTTTAGGAGACATCTGGAGGAAATGGTGGTGGTGGTGGTGGTGTGTGTGTTTGTGTGTGTGTGTGTGTGTGTGTGTGTGTGTGTGTGAGTGTGTGTGTGTCTGTCTGTGTGTGTGGATGGGGGAGACACATACCGTGGCTTAGGCTGAGCACCACTGCACTTGTGTCACTTGACTCTCTGGGTGTTCCCTTCATGTGGCTGAATCAAAACAAAGAGGAAACAGCAGTAGGAGGTTCTGCAGCCATCCGTGGCATGTGTGTGTATGCGTACGTGCTTGCGTGCGTGTGCGTGTGTGTGTGTGTGTGTGTTTAGGTTTGTTAGTCTGCATCTGAACGAGTGTGTGAGGTGGGGCAAGGTTTTTATAAATTAAATTTTTTCGTATCTTGCACATGTGTGAAAAGAGTGGGTAGATCTAACCATTTATGTTAAAGACATTACGCTGCACACACACACACACACAGATTTCTGTCTGCTTGCCGTGTGTGTGTGTGTGTAAAACTGACTCAGCAGCTCTTGTCGCACTATGTGTGTACTTGGAAGACGACTTTTATTTTCATTGGCCAAATCAATGCAAGTGTCAAGTTGATCCACGTGAGTTAAAACTGCGTCAAAAACTAACCGTTGAAAAAGATGGCCTGCACTGAAACTCTAGCTGCCCCTCCTCCCTTCCTCCCCTGGTTAAACAACTGTAGTTAAAACCATCATGAAAACTATTTAAGGAGATGTAATTAAAGAGGATGCTGCTCTGAAATCTGGGTGTGCGCCTCTCCACCTCCAGCGCCTGTACGCACTCCCCTCTGCTTTATTTCCTCGTCTTTTACTCTATCATCTTACGCAAGCCCATTTATTTTGAAAGGGAAATATTATGTCCATTAAAGACAACAAAATTAAGATTTTGAATTATATGGAGTGTGACATTGTTGTATAGGACAACGGCAGAAGCAAACCTCAAGGACAGGCGTCTCGTCCCCGGAGTCACATGGCTCTTCTCTCCTCCTTCTGCTCATCCTCTCTCGCCCGCCCTCCCTCCCTCCCCCTCCAGATGCTGTTCTACATCCAGGACAGCGACGACGTCTACGGCCTGTTCGGCTTCCACCCGCTGGAGCCGCAGAGCATCCAGAGCCAGCCCGAGGGCCGCTTCCTGTCCCTCAGCTTCCTGCGCGAGGCGGGCACGCTGGGGGCGGTGTCGCTGGCCCTGACCGCCCTCTACATCCCAGCCGGGCCCGTGGACCCGACGCTGGCTCGCGACCACATCCTGAACGGGAGCAGGTCCACCGTCCTGCTGTTCTCCCAGGGCCAGAGGCTGGCCAGGCTCACCCTGCCCATACGCAACGACGCCTTTCTCCAAAACGGGGCGCACTTCTTCATCCAGGTAGAAGTTTGGTTTCTGTAACAGGTAATGTCATTGTGATAGCCATATCTTTTTTATGGGCCTAGTGGGGTAACTTAGGTAGGGAAATAACATTGGTTTCCCGAGCCCTGTGAAAACAGAGCGACCACTCAGGATTCAACAGCAATCTTCCACGGTTCTGGTCTAGCGCCTTTGGATTGAACAACTGCACTGCGGTGCGAGCTTTGTCTCTATAAGGTTCAGGCAGTGAGTGCCCGATTAGCATGTGTGAGTGGCGGCGAAATGAGGATTCTGGTCTGGCACGTTGCCATGCGAATTGTCCAAACAAACAGTCCAACCAAGCTGTGGCTGAAGAGAAAACACCAAACACAAGGACCCCTTTCACTTTTAACAGAGTTCAAACGGGCATAAAGATACAACCCCCCCCCCCCCACACACACACACCCACAGTGTAAAGGCAATGTGGGAGCACACTAGAGACACAGGGTCCTTAAAGGATTCAATTAGAGGGGGGATGTGGACATAATGCACACACCACACATCATTCTGCTCGCCTCTCAACACCTCTTGCTGCTTATAGAAGGATCCTCTTGAGCACCACCCTGATAATTGGACTGTGTAATTGGTGTGGTTGCTTTACATTCGGTTATGTCTCTCCCAGCTGGACGGCGTGGAGCTGGTGAACATCACTCCCCTCATCCCCCCCGTCAGCCCACGGTTTGGCGGCGCCCTCAACCTGAGCCTGACGGTCACGGCCGACATCGCCAACGGGGAGATCGGCTTCGTCGGTAACGCCACCGTGGCGGTCCGCGAGCCCGAGGAGAGCAACTCCAGCACGGTGCGTCATCCCCTCCCCATTCAAAGAGGGGGGCGGGCCAACGCTGCCGACCGCTTCCTATAGCCAATCAAAAAGACATGTTTTCTTTATCTGGACCTTTATCACAACGATGTTATAAAAACTATGTTTTTATAGAGCATTTTAGAGGCATTTTGGTATGTCTACATGGACTGTGATTTGTACTAAGACATGTCTTCTACACACACACACACACATACACACACACACACACACACACACACACACAAACACAAACACACACCTGCAGCTGACCCTCCCCCTGCGACGGGACGGGACGGACGGACAGGCCACCGTGTTCTGGAGCCTCCGGCCCGTCGGAGACAACCGGCTGGACGTCACCGCCGGCGACCTGACACCCCTCAGCGGCTCCGTGGTCTTCCTGTCCGGCCAGAGTGACGCCGCCATCAAGCTCACCGTCATGGCGGACGACATCCCCGAGGTCAACGAGACCCTGCTGCTCACCCTGGACAGGTACGGCTGCTGAGGGGGGAGCGCGTGGGGAACAGGCAGCGATGTAGCTCTGACGTGTACAGCACCACTTGTCTCATACCTTGGGAGTATTGTCACGTGGTTTAAAATGGCTCCGCCCTAGACAAGTGGGAGCGATAAGGGACAATCAGAGCAAAATGGAGCCCCCTATGATTTGACGGACACCACTGGATTGGGAAGTGACAGAGAGTGCTTTCTCATCCCATCTTCCTATTGGGCGAGTCATTTTTCCGTTGGTAGGTCTTGATGAGAAACCTCTCCCGCAGGGTGGAGACGGCGCGCTTTGTGGTGTACTTTGGGTAAGTGCAGACTGGAGTGAGCATGGGACCTTTTGTGTGCCGTGAATCAGGACATTGTTCCAGAGAGAAGGGCCCACTTAGGATGGCTGGGCTCTGTGGTTGATGTGTGGATTTTTGTAAAGTTTCTTTTAGGAAGAGGGGGGGGCTTTGTGGGAGTGTGAAATTGTGGTGCTTCAAGTGTTGTGTGTGTTTGTGTGTGTGTGTGTGTGTGTGTGTGTGTGTGTGTGTGTGTGTGTGTGTGTGTGTGTGTGTGTGTGTGTGTGTGTGTGTGTGTAGTTAGGAAAAAGAGGATCCACTTCTTGCGTTGCCTCCTAATTTGGCCCTGCCTGGGTCCACTGTCAGTGTTTGTATGCATGCCGTGCCGTGCCGTGGCAGACAGCGTTTGTTTGGAGCCCCACTCTGCGCTGTCTTCTCCCTGATTAATATGTTGCTTGGCAATAGCTTGGCTCCGTCTCGCTCCCTCACACACAAACACCAACACACATACACACACCGACACCTAGCTGAAAGAAAGGCGCTTATGGGTACATGCAGGAAACAGCACACGATACAAGGAACGCATCCGTTGACACTTTGACCGTTGTCCTGGCTCATCGAGTAACACTGTCAGTGCTGGGTAAAGTATGAAGGAGTGCTCTAGATATCATGGTGGTACCATACTATATCATGGCGTGTGGTGTCACTGTGCTCCGCCATGCGTGATCCCTAACACGGCCCTCTGTTCGATCAGGACCAGCGTGGAGAACCAGATCCTGAAGGCGGGCTTCACCAGCCGGGAGATCGTCATCCTGGAGAACGACGACCCGGGAGGAGTCTTTGAGTTCTCCCCGCTCTCCCGGGGGCCGTGGACCATCGACGTAAGGCTGCAGCCGTGCCGCCCCAAACGCTGGCTAACCCCACCTGCCGCCGACTCCATTTCTTTGCTGTTCCGACCCCGACCTTTTTTTCCCGACGTGACCCTGCCGTTGACCTCTGCCCTTTGACCCATAGGAGGGAGGTGTGGTCCAGCTGCGCGTGGTGAGGGCCCAGGGCCAGCTGCTCAAGCAGCTGGTCCGCTACGCGGTGGTGCCCCAGGGGGGCGAGGAGTTCTACGGGGCCACGGGCGTGCTGGAGTTCAAACCCGGGGAGAGGGAGGTGGTGGTGGACCTGGTGGCTCGGCCGGACGGAGTTCCCGAGGTATGCCCAGGCCTTCCCAGCCTCAGGC
Source organism: Galaxias rostratus (assembly GCA_036024795.1). Taxonomy (NCBI): domain Eukaryota; kingdom Metazoa; phylum Chordata; class Actinopteri; order Galaxiiformes; family Galaxiidae; genus Galaxias; species Galaxias rostratus. Next base: position 6,769 of record JAVQJS010061485.1, on the reverse strand, counting down.
TGTAGAGGTGCTGCCACATTGTGCCTGTCTCCCATGTGGTTCTCTGTGTGTGTGTCTCTGCGCTCGACAGCTGGACGAGACGTATTCTGTGGTGCTCAGCAGCTACAGCACCCCGCCCAGTCGCCTTGGCAACCACCGCGAGGTCAACATCACGGTGCGTAGGAACGATGAGCCCAACGGGGTCATTGAGTTCATCCTGCCGGGACTGACAAAGACCATCAACGAGAGCAAAGGAAACGAGACACACTCCGGTATGACGAAGGACCAGCTCTGACACAATTTCTTGAGATAAATGATGTAGTTGATCTTAATTGACTAAAAAGTTTTTTTTTTTTTTTGATATGACTGTGTGGTTTTAATCCTCTGTTCACAGCGGCCTACCCAGTAGTGAGGAACGGTGGGCGGTTTGGACAGGTGTCTGTGGGCTGGGTCCTAGAGCCCACCGGGTCCACAGACGTCCTGCCTGTCAGGGGATACGTCACATTTGAGGAGGAGGAGTTCATCAAAAACCTCACGCTCTACTCTGTCCCTGACGAGGTACAGACACAATGCAAACATCTCTGTGTACTGTGTCTACGGAAACAATTTATTTCCTTCACATTAATCTCTAATTTTCAAATTAATTGTAATTATGTTTCTTTCTATCAAAGATCCCAGAGGACACAGAGAATTTCACCATCTCTCTCCTGGATGCAACGGGAGGTGCTAGAGTGGGCACCATCCTCATTGCTAGCTTGCAGATCCTGAAAAACGATGACCCAATTTTTTTTGCTGGTACCCCACCACTAGCATTCCACCTTTAGGAAACACAAGTTTTTGAAAATAACAAGAAAATACAAGTTTTTGTAATATGTGCTTTGCTGTGGCTCTGAAAGCTAACCTCAAATGGACCCTTCACTTTCTCCTCTGTAAACCTAGAACCTGTTATTGTGAGACTTCGGGAAGGAGGCATGGCTAACTTCACCGTTCTCCGAGCGGGGCCGGCGGACTACGTTGCCACGGTAATGTACCGCGTGGAGTACGGTGCTGCGTCGCCGGGTGACCTCACCGTGCCGGGCAACGGCACCACGCTGGTGTTTGCCGTTGGTGAGTGGACGAAGAACATCTCTGTGGCTGTGGAGGATGACGACACGCCTGAGACCGATGAACCCTTCTACATTGTTCTCCACAACGCCACAGGTGTGTGTGTGTGTGTGTGTGTGTGTGTGTGTGTGTGTGTGTGTGTGTGTGTGTGTGTGTGTGTGTGTGTGTGTGTGTGTGTGTGTGCGCGTGTGTGTCGTGTACATTAAATGCAGATATGAAATGCAGTGATGACATTGGTTTCATACAGGGAGAATTGAGAGTTTTTCGTGTTTGGTCACCACACACACTCCTTGGGCTGGGCTATTCAATGATCCAGCAAGTTCGACAGTCATTTCATAGGAGACCCAGTCTGTTTGCTGCTTGCTTGTCCTCTCACTGTGCCAGTTGTTGCTGTACATCGGGGAGCGGTGGTCTTGATTAGCATTGACGGGCGGTGACCCTTTCAGGCCTCGTCTAATCCCAGTATTGTGTGGCACAAACAGGGGATGAAAGAGTGGTGGGCCCACTGAGGCCCTTAATTACCAAGCCACTAAGACAGACCCCAGCCCCAGTACTGCTTGCAGGGCTCGGTGTGTGGACCCACACGGGCCCGCCAACATTCTATCTGATCAAAGGGAAACTTTTATCCTCGTACGGGTTAACGTTAAGCGCTCATAACAATCACTTGGTTTCTTCTTCAGTAAGTCGGATTTAATTGATTTTCTGTTTTTGTAAATTGGAAGAAATTTCACAACGCCATTCCTAAAAAGTTTTTTTTTTCCGATTGAGAACGTGCCTTGTCAGGGATTGTACACTGCCAATGGAAGGCCATGCTGCGCTGGTCGAATGCCAGTATTGGTTTTTCTGGAGACATCTTTTTTTTTCTTCATGAATATGGAACCCCGGCTCCCTCAGTGTGGTTGCCATGGCGTCGGTGTGCTATGCTAATGAACAGTCTCCTCCGTTCGGGACGATATTTAGCATGACAATAACAATGTGGAGAGCATGAAACAGCCTCGCCTCTCATTGTTCATCCTGTAAGAGAAGCATATGCACGTGCTGTGGGCTGACTTAAGAGAGCAGGGTTCCCAAATGAAGCCGTTTTCACCACTGTTTCTACTGGAACATCCGATTCTTTTAAGGCAGGCAGGAGGTGAAGTTATAACTAGAACTCCAGACTCCAATCCTCTCCCAGAGGTATAACTGGCTTTAGGTACGTGGGATGATAGGATTTGTATGTCTGATTGTTTTATTATGACTTATTATTATGACCAAGGAGAGATATTAAGTACAATGTGCCTTAGATAGTCCCGTATTTAACTAGTAATGGAATACTTCAGTAGTGCAGTAAACATGAGGTGTGTGTGTGTGTGTGCGTGTGTGTGTTACAGGCGATGCCGTTGTGTACGGTGCAGCCACAGCCACAGTGGTGATAGAAGCCAACGACGATGCCAACGGGATCTTCTCCCTGGAATCCACTGAGAAGGCTGTGGAGGAGGGCAAGACCAACAGCTTCTAGTAAATCTCTTTCTCCCATCTTTTTACCATTATGAGAGACACGCGGAACGCTAGGAGCGGGCGGTCGTCGCACACAGATAACCTGACGGTAGCTGGCGCTCTGCTCTTCCCTCTCAGCGTGCTCAGGGGCCGCGGTCACTATGGCAACGTGACGGTCTACTGGCAGCTGTACGCCAACGGCTCAGCCCTGGGCAGAGGCCTGGAGTTCACCAACACCTCCGGCTCCGTCACCTTCGCCACCGGGGAGAGCAGGAAGCCCGTCGTCCTGGAGGCTGTGTCGGACAAGTTGCCCGAGTTCAACGAGTTCTACGTCCTAAGGCTGGTCAGCATCTCAGGTAGGGGCCTCCTGGCCTGTCACCGTAGATCACTGGTGCGGTGCAGGCTGTGGACAGAGGGAAGGGGATTTCAAATAGCGTGCTCTCGACGCCCAGCTTAATTTGTTTTGTGTGACAGAACTGTTTTAGAACAGTGCTATAATTGCTTAAATGTTGAAGAAACGTTTTTCGGTTGTAAAATGTTTAATTCCACTGCCTCTGTCTTTTAACGTTTGCATAGGGGGTTACCCAGGAGAAGGTGGTAAACTGGCGAATGCGTCCCTTAACGCCTCGGTCCTGATCCCCTTCAATGACGACCCGTTTGGGGTCTTCGCCATCGCCAAAGACAACCTGGACCAGGAAGTGGCCGAGGACGTCTTGTCTGTGGACGACATGTCTGATGTCACTTCCTTCACCATCCTGCGGCAACAGGGCACGTTTGGGGACGTCCGGGTTGCCTGGGAGATCATCTCCAGCCAATTTCCTCAGGGTCTGCCCAGGATGGACGACCTCCTCCTCTCCGCGTCCTTCCCCAAGGAAGTGGAGCTCAGGCCACACGCCAGGAGGCCGCACTCTGCCACCGACGCCCGGTTCTTCTCTGGTTCCCAGGGGGCCTACGGCACGGTCAGCCCAGCCGACTTGCCTCCCTCCCTGGGGAACTTCACCTTCTCCGCCTGGCTGATCCCTGCCCCCAGCACCAACGGTTTCATCATCTCCAAGGGAACAGGCAACGGGACGTTGTACTACGGTGTGAAGGTGCACACCAATGAGTCTCACGTGAGCCTGATGCTGTACTACACGGCCGTCGGCTCCAACATCAACCAGGTGGCCAAGGCCACGGCGGAGAGGTCGGGCAAGGACGACACGTGGCTCCACGTCCTCATCGCCGTGGACGACGGCGTGGTCGAGCTGCTCCTGGACGGAGCACCAATGCCCGGGGGGATCAAGAGCATCAAAGGAGAGGCGATCTCTGACGGTGGGTGGGCGTAGTAACCTATGGGTGGGTGTAGTAATGGTAAAACCATTGTGTGTGTGTTTGCGATGGGTGACAGGTGTTAGGACCGTGTTGTGGCTCCTCTGCCCGCAACTCAAACCCTGTTCAGTCAAACGTATCCGTCTTGTGGTGGCTCATGCTGATTTTAGTTTGTCCAAGAGACAAGTGTCTAAAGAAATGTTGTGTTAGTTTACTCTCCAAAACATTTGTTTCTTCAAAGACAGCTTGTTTTTCTTGCAGCGCACATTAAAAACAGAGTCACGGAACATTTGACGCGCAGGCCTGGGGTAACTGCGAACTAGATGAGAGCAAGGTGCTCTTCACGGAGCTGGGAGTTAATGTCTACTGTCTCGTAAAAGAGTCCTTTGAAGTGAAACCTCCCAGAGGCTTCTGGGGCTGCCTCTCCACCTGCAGGGTCCCTGTGCCGGTCTCGTTAAAGTCCTGTCGGCTGTCAGGTCTTCATTAATCTGACGTCAGCCGGGTCGCTCCCTTTACCAGCCCACATCTGGAGGGAGTCCCCCCCCCCCCCCCGTAAAACATCCCCCTACCTCACCCCTCCGCCGCGCATTCCTCCCAGACCGTCTGCCATTGTTTAGGCTTCAAGGGGCACCATGATGCTTGAATGAACCTTAGCCCCCCCTGCTCTGCCCGGCTGGACATTGTTAACGCGGGAAGAAAGCGTTCGGCAGCTTTAGTCCTCGTTATTCTCCTCCCTAATAAGTGGAGACAACGTCTGAGTGGGACCAAAGGCCCCCTGGGGAGAACGCCCCACTGGCTCTATGGCCAGGCCCGAGTCTGAGGAGATATGTGTAAACATCGAAGATGTCAGACATCATCCCACCACGGCCAACCCATCCGGGGGCAGGAGGGGGAGGAGGGGTGCTTGATGGCCTGAAAATGTTTTGTTTGCAGCCATTGGTGCAGTTTTCCAGTTCTCTGCATATGGGATGTTCTTGTTGTGGTCCGCTCGAGGCAAGCTGGGAGGTCAGCTCTCAGCGTGACCTAGTGCTCACGCCTCATGTTGATTTGTTTCAGTTGGGTGGTTTTGGGTGGATTTTTAACCTACAGCAAACCACCATTATGTCTCGCTGACACGATCACCAAACACAAGCCTCAGTTATCTAATGACAATGTCAGTCAGTATTGGAGAAATCAGCTACTGTGGGCTTCACTTTGGACTGCTCACAGTTCCTCCACCCCATCCCCACACCTCTCTAGTTTTCCTCATCAGTCCCTCTGTACGTGTGTCTCCTCTGCCCCAGGTCCAGTGCCAGTGCACGTGGGTTCCAACCCGGAGGGCGAGCAGCGCTACACGGGCCTGCTCCAGGACGTTCGCCTGTACGCCGCCAGCCTGAACCGGAGCCAGCGCCACGAGCTCCACACGCAGCCGGCCAAGGCGGACCTGCGCAACGTCTCGGGGTACCTGCAGTACCGGCAGGAGGAGCAGCATAAGGCCTTCGTGGTGGAGGTCCGGGACGACCAGGAGGAGGAGGGGGAGGAGGTGTTCTACCTCCAGCTGGTGGCGGTGCACGGGGGCGCCCGTCTGCCGGAGCCTCGGCCCACCGCCATGCTGCGGGTCATGAAGAGCGACAACGCCAACGGGCTGTTTGGATTCACCGGAGCCTGCATACCGGATGTAAGATTGGGTGCACTGTACCTTGGCAGCTGTATAAGGAGATATATGACGGGAATGACTAAAGGGAATGTGACTAAAGGGAACACCATACCTGATTTAACAAGCCTAAAGTACATATAGTGCAGATAATTAGAGGTCAGCGGCGGTCCTAATTGGCCATAAAGCACTAGAGTCTACGTCATCACCGATCGAATAGTACTATCCAGAACATTTGTGCTCGCCTTTGCACGCAATTCACCGATAGTGGTGAACATTGTAAAGCATCGGTGACTGCGCTCGTGTCTGAGGTGAAGATCAATATTCTGTTACCTCATAAGGCGTGTAATGTAAGCCAGCGTTCGGGGAGTCCATGTCCTCCTGCATATTTCAGCAGTGTTCACGCCTGGCTGGAGGGCGCCGCGTCGTTATCAGGGCCTGGACACGTGTGCCCCCCCCCGCCCCCCACTCCTCTCAGGTGGAGCGACAGATGTCAGGGCCGGTCGGTGCCGGGCATTCCTATGGAACCGGAGCTCGGGCTCCCTCCCGGACTGGAGGTGGTGAGCGGGAAGCTTCCGTCAGCACAGCAGATGCTGGGGCCGTGGATGGCATTCCTTCAGGAGAGTGTAGGGGACAAAGGCAGGCCCTTGGGGTATCCGATTGGTGTCCTCTAGAATCATGGCAGTGCAGGAATTAGACAATGGCTGTCCTTCAGTATGGTTTAACATGAGAAGTGTATATGTATGCCGTGAATGCCGTTCCATGAAGGTAGACATAGAACGGATTGCCATGTATTTGCGAATCCACGTTACAGATGGTTTTAATTTTTTCCCGCTAAATAGAACTCTCAGCAGCGTTCCTCTTTTTGTTCAATCTCTCCCATGATTGCATGTTATTTCAGATTAATTTGGCATTGGATTAATAGATCCCAGATGATTCCTATTGAATTAGTTAGATGACCTTGCTGTTTCTATTCCATGTCCCTTTGTTCAGACGACTGAGGAGGGTTCTACCGTCTCCTGTGTGATGGAGCGCTCCCGCGGGGCTCTGGACCACGTCTTTGTCAACTACACCGTGACCCAGCTAGACCCGGAACACCAGGGCCCGGCCCACCAGGACTTTGCCAACGCTAGCGGCGCCGTTCTCTTCCTCCCTGGACAGAGATCAGAGGTGTGTGTGTGTGTGTATGTGTGTGTGTTTGTGTGTGTGTGTGTGTGTGTGTGTGTGTGTGTGTGTGTGTGTGTGTGTGTGTGTGTGTGTGTGTGTGTG
>JAVQJS010061475.1:0-33651 GCA_036024795.1 Galaxias rostratus | reverse complement strand
TTTTGTTATATAAACTTATGCATCGATAGTAAGTTATTTGTAATTTGACAAAAACAAATCTCAATAAGGAGCTTGTCATGATCAACAAAGATCCTCTTTTAAGTTTGTATTGTAATAGTTTTGGTTTTTTTTCAGTTTGGACTGGCTTTATTATTTGTTTCATGTGATTTTCTCATTTAATTGTTTACCCTAAACCTCTACTTCCATGGGACAAGCGGATAGTTTATTACTACTATCCGATAATATAATTCTAGAAAGTAATATAGAAAGAAAACAGACAATTATTCTTATTTAGTCTATTTAGAATGTCAAAATGAATAGTTCATTTAATTGAAAACTCCTAAAAAAAATCACTGGAATGTTAGTTAAAGAACTTCTACCCAATAAATAAAGGTCTTATAATAAATGCTGTGCTATTGCTCCCTATATGCATTATGTTTCGGGAAAAAATACAGGCCACGCAAATTCCTGAACGTTTAACGGCGGTTGAGTGTAACACATTTCAAAAGATGAAGATTTGAAGCTTTATGTCAGCGTCAGTACCTTTTTCATGTGGGTTGTTGTTTTTGTTTTAGTGTATAGTTAGAAAAAACAAATTTACCCGGCAGACGACATGTGGGATTTGCGTCATTTACATGCGCCTGTAGTTTTGTTACGTCTACTACGCGCATGTCTCAACCACTTGGTCCAACGTGGGTTTATAAAATTGTTGAAACATTCTCTTGATAATCTCACATCATAGGCGGACTCAACATTACCATTGCTACACAAACTCAACGAGAGGGTAAGTCCGGTTACATGCTTGTCGCGTTGCTAACAAACGTGTTTGTGTTAACGACAACACGGTTAGGAAAACTTTAGCAGAATGTTGGCAATTTTAGGTTTTTAGGCTAAAAACATGTTCGCTGAGGAGGAAGATTGGAGTGATGGAACAGAGGCGCATGATACAAGCAAACCAATTGTCAACATTCGTGATGACCGCAAAACTGTCAAGGTAATTGGTATTTGTAACTTAATTTTTGCCGGATGTACAATACACAGTGGCTCAATGTAACTTAGCACACCTAATTCTATTAAGCGTCAGTTTTCTGCATAATATTTTGTTTTCTAAACAGTCCAAGGGTGTTGCAAAGAAGAGTTTATTACGGACGTTACAGACTCTGGGTTCGGTGCCAGACTGGATTAATGGGGACCAAGGGAATGCGAGTGACAGTGAAACTGACAATGTTCCTGTACACACGAAAAGAAAGAAGAAGAGAAGCAAGAGACGCAGAAAAGCAGCCACAACTGAAGAGTCTGCACAGGATGGCAATGTAACTCAGACGGCTATCAAGGTGCAACCAACTGAACCAATGGAAAAGAGAATAGCCATTCCAGCAGGTGGGATATACTCTCTATGGGATATCTGTTTTAAAAAAAATGCATTGTTAAAGTAATTATGCTGTTGAGTTAAGTGTAAAATCTGTCTCTTGGTATTTGTCTTGTAGGAACATCCAAGGTGATGCTCACTGAATCAAAAAATGTGACTGGGCAGGACACAAAATGTGTGCAGTTGAAACGGGACGGTATAGAGAAACTAAACAGGCAGCAGTGGCGAAATAAGACAAAAATGAAGAAGAAGTGTGTAAATAAATACCGTCCTTCTGAGGGACCCAAGAAGGACGTACTAAAACCTGAGGCTGCAAAAGAATACAAAGCAGGAGAGAGTCTAAAAGTGTCCTCTGATACCAAAGAAACCGATGCTTCCCAGACTTCCCTGCCACTAAAAAAGAGCACGCAGACAGAAAGAGAGGGTAAAGCACGTAAGGGGAATAAAGCAGACAAAAGCAACAATATTACTCCTATATTTGACACACTAACTCGCAAAAAAGATCTGTCGAAAAAGTCTAAACTAAACAGCAAAGGGAAAACAAGGGAACCTGAACCCCCTGTCAGGTTGTGTGAATCTCAGGAGGCTGTCAATAAAGAGAAGCAGGTCATACCAATTAAGAAACCGAAATTAGAGCTTAACGACTCAGAGCGTCGTAAAAGAGAAACGCTACGAAGACTGCTCCAGGACAAGGTACAAGGCAGTAAGGAAAGCCCTACTGAGCTGCAGCATGATGAAGTCGCACAAGAGGCTCCTCCTAACCGATCTACTGCTCTCAGATCCCGAATGGAGCAACGCTTGGAGTCTGCCCGTTTCCGTTATATTAATGAGGTTCTGTACACATCCACTAGTGGGGAAGCCAAGCGCATGTTCAAACAGGACCCCCACGCGTTTGGAATCTACCACAGGGGCTTCACTGCCCAAGTTCAACGGTGGCCAGCTAATCCTGTCGATGCTATCATCTCTTATATAAGGCAAAAGTAAGAATGATATAATGTACAAAATATTTAAAATTATATAATATAAAAAGCATTGTCAATAAGTATTTTACCTGATATATGTATACACATACATAGACATACTCCCGGTTTGCATGCAGTTTTTAAAAATGTTTTCTTGTTTCAGGCCTCCCTCTCTGGTAGTTGCAGACTTTGGCTGTGGTGACTGCAAGATTGCACGCAGTGTGAAAAACAAAGTTCACAGTTTTGACTTGGCACAAGTCTGTGACCTTGTTACTGTCTGTGACATGGCACATGTGAGAGCTGCTTCATGACATCAAACCTTTTTAAGATCCACATAGGTTGAACGCTGTATCAATGCCTGCACATATTCTACAGGTCCCAATTGATGACTGCACAGTAGACATTGCAGTATTCTGCCTTTCACTTATGGGCACCAACCTCGTGGATTTTCTAGCAGAGGCCAACCGTGTTTTGGTGATGGGGTAAGATATGCTAGGCAAGGTGCCTATAATGCAGCAGAGTCCTTATTCTTTATGTTCTAACAACTTCTTTACCCTTTATTTAGAGGTGTCCTTAAAGTTGCAGAAGTGGCAAGTCGTTTTGAAAATACACGGAGCTTTTTAAGTACATTGGCAGGTCTTGGATTTAAATTGGTGTCTAAGGTAAGGATGTCCTCACTAGTAATTTGAGATAGGAGTACAAATTTGTGTTTAATATGACAATAATTTGTATTATGTTTTTATAGGATACAAAAAACAGTCACTTCCTCTCATTTGATTTTGAAAAATCTGGTGATTGTCCAGAGAATACAAAGAAGGCAGGACTGGAGTTGAGACCTTGCGTGTACAAGAAACGATAAATATAAATGGTACACATTTTCCTGTAAATATCAAACCCTTTTCACAACTTGTCTGCCTAATGTTTTGAAAGTATTAATGTCCTTTAATGTTTTTCTGTCAAAGAATGTTGTTTTAAAATAAAGTGCGTTCAAAATGAGAGTGGCCTCCAACGAACTCTTGTTAACAGTTTGACATGCATGTTAGGACACTAACATCTATAAATGCTGTCATATACGTTTTTAGTTAAAACAATTTATGTATGTTACAAAAAGCATAACAATCACAACATTTATTATGTTGGTTTTGGTCATTTGTCTCACTCTTGAATTGTGTTACAGAGTACTCACTAACCTCACCCTCCTTAAAGTACACAACACAGGATCTAGTTTGGCCACAAGAGGAACCTGTGTGATGATATTAGCTTCTGCTAGACCCCAGTCCCCATTTTCATGCTCTACGTGATCAAGGTAAAGAGGACAGTTATAAATCGGTAGAGTGACATGAAAAGGAGGACTGTCTATGTTTCGAGCAGTGCCTGTGTTTCCAATTCGTGCCTTGACCCACAGAACAGGGAGCAAACAGGACTTGGGAGATAGGGTGTCTTGCAGGGCTCCAAGGCGTGTGTCCCACAGCGCTCCTCTCAGCTCCAAGCCAGATAAATATACACCGCTCAGAGGAGGAGAGGCCGGGGATGTGGCAACACCAAGGACCTTTGGGGATAAGAGTGAAAACATCTAAATGGCAAAACCCTCAATTAATTAGGTGCTTTGACAGGAAAATGGTCTTACCTGGAAACAAAGGGAAACATTACTGATGTCTCTCTGTTTGGCTTGGGCAGCCTCTCTCATTATTGCCGCCAGAAAGCCTCTGGGATTGTCAAAGGCTGACAGCTGGTACGAACCAGGTGCACCGTTATTGTCTCTATCCCATAGATAAGCCCTGAGAAGCTCTGCTCTCCTCTCTAAGCGAGACAGGTTTGAGAGGTTAGAAAGTGAGCTTTTGATGTTCAGTTTGCTGTTTTGGGTGACTTGTTTGAGATCCGAGATCAGGGAGGAAACCATATCAGCAAGGCCATCCCACTCAGCCTGGAGGAAGTTCCGCAGGGGTCCCAGGGACGCGGTTCCTACACTCATGAGCCGGCTATCCTCCTTGCGGCCCAGGCTATCCCTCAGGTTCTGCAGTCTATCTCTGGCCTGGTTGAGTTCTGGAAGAAAAGCCTTGTAGTTCTGCAGGCTGCCAAGGCTCCTCACAAAGCCTGTGGCTTCCTGGGAGTTGTGTAGTAAGATTTTAAGTGTGTGGCTTTTGATCTTCACCAGCTCCTCTGTCAAACCTGCACTGAAGCCCAACACTAAGGGGTCGTTGGTGTTGGGCAACGCACAAACACGGTGCTCCAGATCCTGTAGTAGACCGGATGCATCTTTCGAGACACAGGAAATATTAATGTACATAAATCTATTGTCTTGACAGTGAATTATACCATGGTATCAATACACCATTTGAAGTAGAATGTGGAATTTGTGAGGTCTTCGTACCGAAGTGGCCATGAATCTGGAATATATCCGAGAGAGTGTGTGGGCCACTGCCCCAATGACACGGTGATGGTCTGAGACAAGCTTTGGTAATACATTCCACCGCCTCCAAGTCAGCGGAGTCTGCCACATGGCCGCCATATATTATGGTGGCTGAAAAGGCAACAGTGAAAAGATCAAGGTAATGTAAATTCAAATCATTACATTTGAACCAAAAATGAAACCAAACCAAATTTTACATGAAAATGCAACCTTACCTGCTAAGGACACCAACGCCTCGGTCTGGTCTTCACAGTTTTTAACAATGTTAAGTTGGGCATCAACCAATGCAAGAAGGTCCTCCTGAGTCCTTAAATGTGTCATGTAAAAACAAAGCATAAACTTGGTTAAAACATGCAACACTGAGTGATTAGGGTTATCTAAACCACATTGCGTAAACATTGATGCAGCTTCATTATCGGCATCTCACCAATAGTAGACTTCCCCTTGGCCTAAGTATTTGTAGGTCTGTCTCTGCAACAGGACAGAATGCAAAATGGCACAGCGTAGAATGGAGATCATATTGCTGGCTGTGATGCCAGGCGTTGATTCCGCCTGAGACACAGAGACAACCTGACTCAGGTTAGAGAACAACTCTTCCTTCAAATCCCAAGGGGAGTCGCAGACCAGACGTGAGGCAGACACTCGCACCGCCGCTGAGGGAGATATCCACACCAATGATCAATGGTTCACTTAATACTAATGCCATTGATAATTCTAGACAAAAAAGAAATCAATACCTGGTATCAAGTGTGGGGTATAACCTCGAGTTATGAACCACAGTTTGAAGCGAGGGTGCTTCAGACTGCAGGGACCAGAGAACGCGGGGATCTGTCCCTCCTCAGACTCCACATCTGAATAGTACCCTAACACAATGAGAGCTATTGTTAACACACATATATACTTCCTTATATATACACACACGACATATTTTAAATAGTCAATATGCAGAATAATGTTATAATAAGAAAATTGTATTTGCTAACCAAAATAAAACCAACTACTTTAAAACCAAAGAGTTTTTTTAGCATACCTCTGGGACTGGATATTAGTTGATTAATTTTATTCAGTACTTCCTTATTCCATTCCTTCAACAGATGGCAGTTGTTAAAAACTAGCCAATGGCCTCCCTGAGAAGCTTTCTCCAGTACTGACATTATCATTTCTTTGTGAAATACCTCTCCAAATGAAATTATTTTTACATACACCTAAAAATAAATTCATGAATAATAAGAATATTGAAAGTACAAATATTGTTGTGTTTATGACCAAATCAATCAACCAATGTACAGTATGTATTACCTCTTTCATGTCTGATTGATACTGTGCCACTTGTTTTATTAAGTGCAGAGGCTGGATGCTTGCCCATGCCTCTCTACCTTGGTCCGACAACGTGATAATGACAGGCCTATCTCGTTTGCTCAGAAACTGACAGAGGGCCTCGGGAGAGCCTGTATGAGGAGCTCCAACCACTGCTGAACGTAGAGGCTGGCCCAAATGACAGGCGCCCATGTCCTCAGCTACTGTCGACAGCCAGTGAGGCACCATGGTCTTCCAGAGGAGGGCTCGCTGCATGGTGGACAGATGGGAGTGAGAGCGACATGGAACTGGCCCTACCAGGGTGGAGGATGGGAAACGCAGGTACTCCTGCCACTGCCTGGGATAGGTATTCAGAGATGTGATCAGACCTTTAAAGGCAGGGATCTTCTCCAGGCGGAGAACCTCTTCCTGTTTTTGAAGGGGCACCCAGCTGGGAAGTGCATGCTGAGATGTATGCGAAGGCGAAGCGGGAGGTGGAGAGGCGCCACGCTTGAACGCACGTGCCGGGGAGCCCACTTCTTCGAGGCCCCTCAGGAAGGCCACTCTCTCCAGCTCAGAGCAGGGCTCGTGGTGACGGAGCAGAGCCACAGCCACCAGCAGCCGCAGCAGAGTGGCGTGGCTCTCAAACAGACATGGACGATACTGGGCCAGCAAATGGGCTATCATCCTATGAGTGATCTCTGCCATCACTGCGCCTGTCGCCACTTCTCCGCTGCAGCTGAAATCCGTGCGGCCCTTCGTAGCCAACGCCCCGCGCACGGCGAACAGGAAGTTGCGCAGGGGAAAGAAGTAGATCGGGGAGAGGCGTTCCACCTCCTGCAGAGCCTGGTAAAGGGAGGTTGCTAGCTTAGCCACTCTCTGGAAGTCTGCCATCAAGACCTTGTGGCGCTCTAGCTCCAGCATCAGCCCCTTGATCTCAACCTGAATGCTCTGAGATGCCAACTGACAGGCAGACACACGGGGTAGAAACTCTGGGTCCTGTAGCAATCGGGTGAGTGACTGAAGGATGTACTCCGTCAATGAGACCTAAAAAAAAACAAGAAAAGTTTGACATTTTCGGACAAAATGGGGATTGTTTTTTTTGAGAAAAACAAACTAAACAAGGCAATGTATCAAATTATATTATTGCTATTGCTATGATTTATGTGTCTAGTATAATGCCTTATCACTTAAGAATACAATTTAAAAAATGAACAGTGTTGGTCACCTCCTCCTGGCACAGTTTGTCCTGCAGCGACTGTTTGCTAGTCTTCACCAGGCAGTGTTGGTTCCACAGCTCGGGGCTGACTGACTGAACCAGCTCTGTCAGCAAGAGGTCCTGCACATCTGCCGCACTAAGCGACAGGTCGATAACGCGAACCTCTGCTAGGATTGAGGGATGCACCTCTATAGGAAAATGAGGGACGAGATAGAGAAGATTTAGGTGTAAAAGCCCTTGGGAAAATAATTGCAGCCTAAGGTAGTAGAACCGTTTGACCCCTCTCCTGTGCTCACCCTTGAGGAGCAGTCTGACCGACAATGGGCTGCTGAGGAAGAGGCAGAAGTCTGGATGGGCCACCGGCACCGGTCTTCTGAATCCTGGGCAACGGCTTCCAGCGGGACGCACCAGCATTGCCAAGAACTGAGGCGTAGGGATGGCACGCTCCACGTGAGTCACCAGCACCTTCAAACCTACACAGGGTCCGATGGAGATTATGATATCAGGGTGAACAAGAAATAAATCTAGCTAAAGCAATGCATATATTTACTTTTAATTAGGCACAGACACTGAATGATTTACTAGATTGCGATACCTTTCCCTGAAGCCTTGCCCAGCTTGCTCATGAGCTCTGGATCGTCAGCACTGACCACCATTCCATACACTCCCTCTCTCTGGGATACCTTATTCTTCCCTATAAGGCGTAACAATGTGTCACACACTCAAAATCAATCACAAATATGTAATGTGAGATTTTGAATTTGCGGTTAAAATGCATACAAACTAACATAGCTCACCGGTGAGCTGAGTGGGTCGAGTGCTGATTTTTACATGCTGCTGCGCGTCTGCTAGTAGGGGCCAATGCTGAACCCAGCGGTTGCTGACTCCCCAAAGCAGCAGTTTGAGTACCAAGCTCGAAGGTACCCCTTCTACCCAGCGTGGATCCATCCCAACGGCCCTGGCGAGGGATGTTTGCAGTTCTGCTCCTATGGGGATGGGTATATGGAGAGGAGGAGAGTCACGTTGCATAGGAACAGTGTCCGTTTCAAAAGCGGTCTTGGAGTCTTCAGGGTGAATATGAATCCGTCCAGTATCACAGAGCTGCCACCACTTCTTCCTAAGCTCCACCCTCATATCTGGCCAGAAGGGCCCCAGGTAAGTGATGATGGCAGAAAGGATGAGAGCATCCCCTGTTATGGTCTGACTTATCATCTCTGTTTCCTGAGATAATCAAAGAGAGAGACAAGAGTGTGGATTTAATTATTTGATTTACTACTAACCAACTCTAATCAGTGAAAGTCTACCATTATGTGAATATTTTGCATCGGATCACCTTGGCTGCAGAATTCCACTGAGCGATGTGACGCGACACTTGCTTGACGGCGGCGTCCGCCTCCGCCTTCAGGGTCTTAGCTTTGCTTAGCTGAGTCTTCAAATCCTCCAATTTCTGCCTGACTTCTTGCTGCTGCTTTTCCAGGTCCTCCAGACGTGAGCGGACTTCCTCCTCCTCCAGCCGGGCCACACACAGGCGGCCCCGACTCTCTGACATGCGGAGGCCCAGATGCTTCTTCTTGGCCAATTGGGGCGCCATTTGACGTTGGAGGGTGGCGTACTGGTACACAGAGTGTACCCAGCTGCACAGAGACTCACACGCCCGACTCACTCCTCGCATATACTCAGGGTTAAACCTTCTTTGCCTAACAACATTTCCAAGTTGGTCATAAAGGTCATCGCTCATCTTGGTGCGGTCAAAGAACTCCAATTCCTAAGAGAAATATCCAACCTTAGTTTTGAACAACTTGAAAGTCTTGGTGTTTTAGTTATTAAAGTTTTAATTACAATGTACAATATTTGCATTTGTATTTAGTGTTTGACATCCGACCTCGCAGAAGTTGGGCTGTCCAAGAAGCTGTTTATGGCTCTCCCAGTTGCATGGACAATTGAATAACAAGCATATGGCATCCATGACCATCACCACTCCATCTGGGGGCACCCGATAGTGACGCACTTCCTCAACCTCTTTTGGGTTGAGAGAATGCAGAGCCTTCACAGCTGCCTGGTACAGTGGACTGATCTAGAGGGAACATCATTAGACCATCTTTTTGAAAAACGTCTCTGCGATTCAAAGTGAACCACTTATCCATAAGCTTACTCGTCATGACAGTTTTTGCAACATTCAGGTAAGTTTTGGGGATTGAGCGACATTGCCTAGCAAGCTCTGTTATTGCAGTTATATCCTACTTCCTTAAAGGTATCTGCGGCCAATTGTTGGGCCTCTTGAAACTGCTCCTCCAGACAAGACAGTTTGCTTTCCTCCAGCAGGCAGTGCTGTCGGGCTCGCTCACACAGTGTCCTCTCGGTGTCTGACTTTCTCTGCAGTAGCCGTTCACACTAGGACACAATTAGGTAATCACTTGGGTTAATAACAAGTAGATAGATTATTCCATAAATATTCAAAATATTTCAATCGCGTATGTAGTGAGGGCACGGTTTCCTCCTTTGTCTACGTTAGTGATTACCCTTTGCGTTTCTGCAAATCGTTTCTTTAGAGTCAACACTTCTTGGCTGTGCTGCTCAGCTTCGTTTGTCATGTCCGTAATCCGGCCCAATATAGTTGCAACTCTGAGAACAAGTTGTTTTTAGTTTTATACAGTTACCTGCTTTTTTTTTTTACATTTTACACACCTCAACACGCCATGCTAAATATGACACTGAAATGTACCACAGTTCCACAACGAACCTGTTGGCTTCACCAACACCCTGGTCACAAAGGTGTTGGCAAAGATGGAAAAAGTGGGCTATGAGCTCCACATAAGTCCTAGGGCTGAAAGGCTGAAGGTCTGGAAGTAATTCAGAGGCATACATCCATGCAGATTGATGGATTCCGGCCATGGCTTGTGCAATACTTGCCACTAAACCCTCTCTTTCCACTGAAGAACCAAATGATTGCAAGTACAAAAAATTATCTATACTGATATATATATATATATATATATATATATACATATATATACATTTGTATAATATTTCTATATATTTTTCTTCTTCAGTTTTGTGTGTGTGTGTGTGTGGGTGTGTGTGTGTGTGTGTGTGTTTACAAAACGGAAAGGAATTTGCCAATCATCCGTACATTTGTTCTTAACGTTGGTATGCATGTTCTCTTTCAGGCGACGAGCAGCAGCCTCAACCAGAGACTGGTTTGACCAAAGCGTGTACACCTCCACACAGCAGCATAAACTAAGGGCCTTAATAGTGTGTGACAGTGTCACTGAGGTGTCATCAGGGACTATTATGTTGCCAGTGGGTAGCAGCAAAAACACGTGAACATTCCTCAGGATCTGTCTGAAGTACCTTTGTCAAATACACAAATACAGTATTTATTTATATTACATATGGAACACTGACATTTTGTGTTTAATGTGGTGAATTATATATACTTAAAAGTTGTCTCTTACTTCTCAAGTGCTTGGTCCTCTCTTAGACGAATTCGTGAATTCTTTATAAGAGCATTAATTTTAAGAACCAGGTTTTTAAGCTCCTCATCAGAGTATAGGCCTGGGAAAGTGCCACTGGCCATTACAACCAGCAGCTCATCTCTCACGGCATGGCTAACCTCCTGATGGGCTAGCATTATTACGTTGCCACCATGCACACCGGCCTGAACCCCAACTTCTTTCAGCATCTCACGCAACTTACTCTCATTCCCAGGATGCACTTCAAAGAGCTGGTAGCCTGTGAGATGGGCAGCTAAGCGGACTGTGGTCTTCCGACCCGTGCTTTTCACCGAGCCAAACAGAACTCCGTGCCCTCCAGGAATGAGCAAGGCCCTAAGAATGTGCAGCAGCTGACACACCCTCTGTTTATGGACAATGTAGCTGGACATGGTACTGTAGTTGTCACAAAATTCTTGCTCTTCTTCCTCCTCCTTCTTTTTTACCATAACAACCAGCTGCTGGACCAGTAGCTCCAGGTCTCTCACTTGATATGAAGAGTTACGTTTGAAGTTGTGCTGCTGCGCCATAGAGCTGAGTGGCTCCAGGAGTTCCGGGCTGTACACTACATGTTGCATTTTAGCCTCCATATCTTGAAGAAGCTGTTCTGACACTAAGCCTAAGGGATTGGAAAATATTTGCTCTGACAAATACGAGGTCTCATTCTGTGGGGACTGCTGTTCAATCAGTTTGCTGACCCTCTTCCGTTCAGGCTGGCTGCCTGGTTTGGGCCCTTTTGGTGGCGATGGGCTCAGACCTTGATATAAGCTCGCAGCTTTCTGAGCGGAAACCTTCTCTTTCCTGAAAGCTTTCTTGACAAACACTTTCTTTTTGCGTTTATATTTATCTTTTGGTGGGTACATTTCACCACACAACTCCTCCTCACTTCCACTTGCCCTTGAGTCTGAGCTGTCTGGTCCGTTTGATAAAACAAGACTCTCCTGTTCTTGAGTGGGTGATGATGACAATGGGGTCTTGGTGGCCTGCTTTGAGGGCAAGGCTTCACTGTCCTCTCTCTGCCCGGGGGAGATTGGAGACCGACAGGACATGCTGCTTTCTGGTACAATGGGAGGGGAGCATCCAGTGGGGCTATTGGTTGTAGGTGTGTCTTCATCACTGAACTTGTCAGTCAGTCGGGAACTGAAATGGCTCTCCGACACCTGGGCTATTAGTGACACCAGTGTATCACTCTCGTCCTCAGAGCACATCCTATCCCCAAAGGTGCGCAGGCACTCATGCATCCAGAGGCGGGCAATGTTTAGGATGCTAGCTACAGGTCCAAGAGTGGTTTGGGCCGAGGAGGAGAGTACAGCCCTTAAACTCACTTTTTTTTGAAGGGGCTGCCTATTTGAGTTGCGCGGTGTCCACAAATACATTCCCTGAAACACCTTCTGCAGGTCATGGTGAGAGAATATGAAAAGGGGTCGGTGCACACTGGGCTGGAACTTGTCACACACCGTTTGATACAAATCTACGGTTGCACTGATGACACAGCGCGCGATATCTCCATATTTTGGCATGTTTGAAAACTCTTTGAGCCAATGCTTTATTCGTGGAGAGTGGATGGAAAATAAGACATCTACGGACAAGCTGGGCAACACAAAAATAGAAAAGAGGCGTCCAAGGCGGGCGGAAATGTTATTGCAATAATGGTTTCCCAGTGTGGATGTGCGACAGGTACCCAGGAAGGTAATGGCTCCAGAGCTAAATAGCTTAAAATGATAACCGTCTGAGGTCGGAACGCCTCCCTTTGATATACATTGTCGTAATATTTCCAGGGCCATTGATGTCTTTCCAAAGGCATCTGAAGAGTAAAGAAAAACTAGACATTACATATTTTCTGACAAAAACTTTCTTGTTGAAAAAGAATGTACTAAATAGAGAAAAACACCTTCTGCAAAAAGAGTGTAAAAAGTAATCAAAGCACTACTGCTTGTTTTTTTGTGGGGGAGGGAAGTAAATGAAGACTTTAACCAAGCAAGTGCATGAGATCAAAGTTCTGACAGCATATTCTTAGCATGTACGACAGAGGGTCTGAAGGTGTTCAGCAAGCAAACAAAATAAAAAAGTAGCAATACAAATATTTTGTGCGGTTATTTCGAGTTAATCTTAGGTATTTCAGTGGATCTTCTGCTCACCACAGGGTGCCTCGTGTAAATCATCTACAAACAGAACCATTCCAGGAGGCTGTTTGCCCGGGGCGACCATTGCACTAGGTCTGGCTTTCGAGAAGCCCATGCCCTCCAGAACTTTGCGCAGATGACTGGCACACAGGCGAGGGCTGGCGGGGAGTTTGACATGGGGTCTGTCCTGTGTCAGCAGAGACTGGCACAGCTTGGTCTTACCAGAGCCAGCCTCTCCAATCAGCAATGCTGGAAGCCGTGCTTCCAACATGAGCTCCAGTAAATACGAATATTTCTCATACTGCGCAGAGATAGAAGCAGAGATTTGTTTTGTTCAAATACTTTGGACATCGTTGAAAAAGCTTGCAAAATAGAAACAATATAGCATTAAAGGGCCCATAATGTCGTATGTTTTGTTTTTCTTTGTCTAGTATTGTT
Source organism: Galaxias rostratus (assembly GCA_036024795.1). Taxonomy (NCBI): domain Eukaryota; kingdom Metazoa; phylum Chordata; class Actinopteri; order Galaxiiformes; family Galaxiidae; genus Galaxias; species Galaxias rostratus. Next base: position 20,343 of record JAVQJS010061475.1, on the reverse strand, counting down.
TCATTAATCAGAGGGATTGTACAAACAACATGTGCTTTTTGCATTTTCTCTGGTTCACCATGGAAGTCTATGGATTTGACCACTGACAGACTCAGGCTAGTATTACTAAGGTCAAACTACTCTGGCTGCTGCCATGACATTTGAAAAGTAGAGCAACTATCCCTAGCCAATAATGCTAATGAATGTTGTTTAGCAATGGGGATCAACTCGCATTCACCACTATAAATGTCATATAAGTTTGAATGGAAGAAAGAAACACCCGAAAATTATAAATAGAGTCACTAAAATATAGAACTAAATAAATAAATCGGTTCAAATATTTTATGTGCTTCATATATGCTAAGGAATCACAGTTTAATTGTCTAAATTATGGATCCTTTAACAACATTTAATGAATAGACCACTGTTGCTGATGATAACAGCAATTGCATAAATGTCAGCCAACCTGAGGGACAACTGTATAGGTCAGCTGTGGGCTCTTGCTCCGCGAACTGTTGTTGGAAACGTTAGTGTCCACAAGCGCATTCTCGTTCATGTTGAAAAAATGATCGAAGACAGTGCCCTCATCTGGAACCTTCACTTTGTAACGGCTCTCAAACAATGCTTCCCGCGCCAGCAAGTCAAACTGCGGCCAGTTTCTGAAGTCAAGAGAAGCAGAGGCATCACACACCCAATTCTTTCGAGGGGGCACGGTTTCACAATTCCGTTATCTAGATGCCACTTAATTACGGATTTGATTTTGGATCACTGTCTAAAACAATCTAGAGGGTGTGCGAGTGTGAATGGACATGACACCTCTGAATAGCAGAGTACACATTGTGTTTTGTTATAATCTGCTATTTACTGCAAAAACACAAATTCGGTCAAATATGAATTTGAACATTAAACTACAAAAGTTACTGTATAAGTTACCGTGGATGCAAGTGGCGACCAAAACCCCAGATGTAGGCTACCAGAAACATGTTCCGGATTAGATAGTCTGGCTGGTTGAAGGAGACCAGACCACCTGTGGATGGAGACTGGCTGTCCTCTGCAGTCAAGTCTGTGAGATGTAATGTTAAAATCATACATTAGAATAGTACATAGGATTTAAAGTATAGTATTTTAAAGTAAAACATAAAGAAAATGCTTGTTGTTTTACTGCACCTTTTTTGTCTGCCTGTCTACTTTTTAGTCCACGTGTCTTTACATGCAGCTCTAGGAGTGCATGTAGGATCCTAATACATGACGTAACTTCCTGCAGTCCATATGCAGCTTCTTGACTAGGTTTGTTGGCTCCGTCCACTTCACTTTGCATAAGAGGGTTGAGGCTTTTGGATCTAAGGAATTCGAGCGTAACAGAGAAAAGGTCCTCGGCTAAACGGTTCCACATTGTAAGGATGCCTTGATCAAGGGAGTGCTCTCTATACAGAGCATCCATTTCAACCTTCCACACAGATTTCCAGATATCAGTTCCTGTGAGATATACAAGGTTGCAGCGAGTCACAGCACTGGGGGACGCATGTCTGAGGTCTGTAATCTCTGCGAGTAGTTTAAGTTCATTTCGGGATGGCAAAACCTTTTCACCCGATGGGAGGGAGAGAGACATGTCTTCGGGGTTGCAGAGGGTACTGAAAGGATCCAACCAGCCAGGTTTCCCCAGTGGCTCCCCATCCAACACCAGCCACTTGGACTTTCGAGGCTGACCTTTCTTCCTTTGCCTGGAGGGCGTAGCTGTGCTTGAGAGCTCATGTCGCTCCGAGTCTCTCAGCACCTTGGTGAAAGCCCCGTCACGCCAGGACGTCTGTTGTACGCTGGAGCCGCCAAAGAGCTCCTCGTAGGACAAAGTATTTGGGAAAATAACCACAGTGTCAACGGAGCTCCAGTTTGAAGTTGTGCTTTGCTGGTCTGTATCAGATCCATCTCCATCGGAGGGTGCATCCTCGTTGGATTCATTCTCCACTGCCCTGGCCTCCAGGTTACGCAGTGCCCCGGCAAGCGCACGGTAGCATGTCGTCTTTCCGCAGCCCGAAGGACCTACCAGTATGACCGCCCGGGAGAGCTTCATAGCCTGGAAGAGATTGATAATGTTACGAAGCACTTGTGTATCCGCATGAAATCCTGTTTGTTGTAGCTCTTCAATCAAAGCATTTTTCAGTATGTTCTGCTCTCCTTCCTCAATATGCTGTTGGATAAAAGTAAACGTACGGGCTATTGGGAATGTCTCCTCAAAGATCGTGCGAAATTGAGTCAATTTCCTTTGATCGGAAATAGCAGAGAGTAAAACAGACAAAACTCCTTTCACAACAGCTTTCTCCTCGACTACACCTTGTATAATGGCAGCAGATTGATTACTACGTTTGTAGTTAGAGCTTTTATCTCCTTCCTCAGTCTCTGACTGTTTAAGAATCTCATCAACAGGGGCTTTTGGAGTGTCAGGGTCCTCACCACTCACTTTCTCCTTATCTATCACCTCCTGTCGACAAGTGCTTTGCAAGTTGGAACCAGAGACTGCGATTACATTTCGCAGCAGTACAAGCCAGGAGGTCTGCTCTCTGATAGAATCAGGCAGACAAAGGCATTCTTTAGCTATGGTAAAAAGAGAGAGGAGACGTCTACTTAAGCTCAAAGACTCGGAAAACCCAAGCGAGGTCAGGGTAACTTCTGTTATGAGCCTGTAGTCTGGGTGGGTCAGAGCAATGGGCCTGGTGGCAACTCTTAGGTTCTCTGGGAATACATTTGTGTACCCTTTCGAGGAAATTATAACACAGCCATAGTTCAGTTTGGCAAATAGGCTTTTCCCAGCAAAGGATATCCTGCTGTCAGGCTCTTCGGGTTTTTTACATCCTACCATCATGTCCGTGTTACTGTGCCTCGGTGAAACAGGGTGACACTGTGGTGATGCCTCGCTTTTTGGCCTCATATCCCTCTTCAAGGCAGACAAGGACTGTTGAATGTCCGCTAAATGTTGCCCAAGTAAAGACAGTGTCCCTTGTGTCATTAAGTCAACAGAATCTAATACTAGCCATGCTCCTGTCTGAAGGGCACCAGACAGCATCTGCTGGACTACCATGGGACTCGTATTTTCACAGCACCTTAAGGAGACGACCTGTTGCCCCAGCGCTCGCCCCAACTCAACCACCGTCTTTGTCTTTCCAGACATGTGGGGTCCACTCACAAAGCCACACCTGTAGCTAGTAAGGGCCAATAATATTCCCAGTGTGGCTCTTTCTGTGGATGGTGTGTTCACCATTGTCCAATGCTCCGGGCCTAGATATTCGTAACCATAGGGCAGCTGATTCCCAAAGATTTCCACATAGCATGAGTGTTCATTGGAATCATTTCTGTCTTGGACCTTGCTGTCTGGATTTAAATGGTACTTCATTAAACTTTGCCACTCAAAAGACGATTGCAGGTCTCCCTTGACTACCATAAGTTTGGAGAGCTGCTGAGTATGCTTCATGGTGAGTAACACTAGAGCACGCAGGATCATCACTATGCGATTGGTGAACAGAGATTTGTCAATGACCCCTGAGATGCCATCTCTTATGGCCTGGCACAGGTTTTGAAGTTTGATTGTGTTTTGTGCTTTCAGACCGGACCACTTCAGTGAGGGCGCGGCTTTTTGGATTCCACAGCACCACACAGCCTCCTCAGCCACCAAAATACATTGCAGGGGGTAGTAGGCAAGTAGCTCCCATATAGATGTTAAATTACTGCCCCCTTTTGCCTCAAGTCCTTCTTGCTGCCTAAGGGAGCTGGGTGGGTTTGAAAAGCGATATATGTCAGGGTTAACGATTTCTCTGACCTCCGTGTTGTGCTCCAAGTCTGACTCCATTGGTTCAAACTGCTGGTGTGCAACAGCGCAGCGCTTCATGAGGTGCAACATGGCCTTTTGAAGCTGCTGTTCAAAAAGACTTAGCCAAACCAAGGGGCTAAGATTAGGCTCCAGTGGGCTTAAAAAAGACACATGCTCCCTGCAGCTTCCAAACACTCCCCTCACCCACATCTGGACATCAGAGGGATCCAAACCACTGCTAAGGTCCGTCACGTCCTGAAAATGGTCGGAATTGTTTTCTATTTCCAGCCACTGAACGCCTCGAAAACATTTACGCACCAGTGGGAGCAGAGTACTTAGTGTAGGGTGAAGGGAGAGGAGCTTAATGACCTCTCCGTCGTTCAGAAAGCACAGCCTCGGGAACTCTTCCCGAGGAGAGTCTATAAGATGAAGCAGCTGGTTGGAAATACAGTCCATGGTTAGGAGACCATCGGTCAGAAGAACCCTGAGACTCTGCCCGTGGAACAGGTAATCCGAGGCAGTTCCTATTTTTTTAAGTCGAACTATGTTCAGCACACGGGGGTCATTTAAGGTTTCCTGAATCAGATCCCTAAATGTCTTATCCACGGGATGGAACCTTTCCAACTATAACAAAAACAGAGAACAAGTCAAAAAGGCTTCTTGATTTATGATGATAATTGGTCTTGAGATTGATAAACATTATTAAACCTACCAATTCTGCCTTTTGACCACGGACAGATGTTTCACGGAACATTTTGCTAATGAATACCCACTTTTGTTGGTATCTTTCAAAGAAGTCCAGCAGCTCCTCTGTCAATTTGGGAAGAGAGTGATATGGAAAAACAAGACTGATGGCAAGCACTGTCTATTAAACTTTAGGAAACCGAATTTGACTTTGCAATCACACAAACATGCCACAGGGTAGAGCCCTTTACCAAGTTCTTGCAATAGCTGCACCCAGCTCTCCACTTCTTGCCTGAACTCAGAAACATGCGGGGATAGCAGCATGTTGGACAACGTCATCACACTGTCCTCTGTCTGAGCAATGAGTGTCTCCAAACCTGAGGTAAAATCAAAACCAATACCATAGATAATCTAGGTCTTTTCATCTTTTATTCACCAAATATGTTTGTTTATACCGTGTAGTTTTCTCTAGTACAAATCCTGTATTTCCAAACAATAGCCAATGGGCAAATATAAAGGGGGCTCCAATAGACTACATTTTGTAGCATTGTTAATCTCACCAATGATGGTGAATGTGCCACTGTCAAGGGATTGCTGTTTGGCTGTTTGATGACTTGAAGCAAAGCCAGATGAAGGCAACTTTCTGCGAGTCGCTCCGTGTGAAGGTTTTTCCTCCTGCCGCACAGTCGTGATGAACTTTGCCAGTCGGAAAAGGGCCCCCTCCCAGCTTCTTTGAAGCTTTAGGAAAGCTTGCTCCATGTCTGATTCTGCCTTGGATTCTCTGCATATCTAACCGAGTAAAATGTAAACACAGGATAAAATGAAGACACTAGAACCTATTAGAAGATTGGAATGCCTCCGTAGCTCATTGTGTGGTATTACGTGTTTGACACACCTTGCTGATCATAAGCTGGTGTTCTCTTAGCCGTTTAGACATAAGGTCAGCTACGGTCAAGTTCCACTCGGGGGCATACAGTAAACCCATGCCTGCAGGTATGAGAGCAATTCAGTCCTTTTCTCTTGTTTTACTGTGCATAAGAAATCATTACCCCAAAGATGTACTTTGATGATACAGTCGTGTAAAAACGAACCGCACTCTGTCAGACCTTTAAAAATGTTTCTCCAGTGTTTTCGTTTGAGTGATGGGCTGCTGAGTTTGATCAGGACAGGCAGCTGAAGGTTAAAGCGTTCTAAGGTCTGCAAGGTTTCCTGCAGCACTGCATCATCAGACGGTATGATCCGAGCCAGGGAAGCTAGCTGCTTCAACCAGTCATTCACCTTCTCTTGAGCCCTTGACACCACAAACTAACACAAGTTTTTAACGCAAATTTGATCGCTTTTCCTTACTACTTTTTTTTTATGTTTTTTTTTTATACAGCCTTATATCATCCGTTTATATAATTTTGTGAGGTATCATATTTCACATTATTTAATTCGGCACCTTGCTGAAGAGCAGCTGTCTCCACTCCTGGATCTGAGCTGTGGTAACAGACATCAGTTCCCATAGGCCCTTGTGTGCTTCAATCTTTTGCATGGCGGTGGACACAAACGTCAAATCCAGAGGATTTCCTGAGAACAAACCGCATATGGAAGGATATACCAGTGTGTCCATAGGTCTTAAAAAGTACTAAAAGGTAAACTTGTTTGGCAAAAAACAAATATATTCAGTTAATAAAGCAAACATAACATGTATAGAGAAGCTGTACAAATAGAGTCTTCGGTCTCTCCCTGTCACCTCTTAGACTTCGACTGGTCTTGCTGTGCTCCTTCATCTTTGCAGTAACAACATACACCTGTCGGCATACAGCACTAAGCCTGGCCACCATTTCTCCTGCATTCTGAGTGGGGTCCAGGAAGGGCCCAGATGTGGCGTTAGACACCAGTTCCTCCAGGTCGTTAGCCAAGGACAAGAAAGTGATGTCAAGAGTGTCAGCCATGGAGGGCAGACGCTGGGATACTGTCTCCTCAGCGCGCTTCAACAGAGTGATAAAGGTGTCCCACAGGTCCAGCATCTATGCACATACCACAGAGACCAAGGCATCATGTATCTTTGCTCATGTAAACAAATTCGGAGGAAAATAAGAATGTAATTTGATGACGATTTGAAAACCTGTTCTTCTTCTATCGTTTCCTGTGGAGTCATCTTTCTATAACTCAAGCAAATGGTATCCTGAAGGGAGTGCACATACTCTAGCTGGTGTTGCATATCAACAGAGTGTTTCTCAAGACGCTTTACCTGAAACAAAAAGAAGTAGGGCATTAAATATTTGTGATAGAAGCATGTGGCCAAACTAACGCCAATACTGCAAGTCCAAAATACATATACAATACCATGCTGGCATAGTGAGTGAACTCGTTCAAATCCGTGGGTTCTGTCTTAAGCCCCTCGAGAGCTTTGTTTAGCTCTGACGCCAGGCTGTCTAAGCGCATCGTCACATCTCCTACCAGATGTGTCAGCATTTCTTCCTCAATGGAGTTCAACAGAGGTCCTAGGCAAAAAAGAAACACACAAAGAGCAATTAATGTCAAAATATGTGGCTTTGTTGTTGCCAACAGTGCCAAACACTACCATGACTACAAGCAGCAAGCACCACCACACAAACCAACACACAGGCAAACAATAACCACTTGTTTTAAACTGACCTATCTTCTCCTGAATGTGGGAGCATCGGACTGTAAGAAATTTGTTGGTGGTGGTAAGCAGAGGGGGCACGGTACGAACTCTGTCAATCCAGAAGCGCACTTTCTGAATGTGCTCCTCATAGCGTAAGGAGGCCTGGCCCCTCATTGCCTCCAGAGAGGCTGGGCTCCACTGACTGGTGAGCAAGTAGATATCAACCAACCACATGTGTCCCTCACACATATTTTGAATCTCAAGCTGAGCATCCTGCAGCAATAATACATAATAATAATAAACTGCTTTGTTTCATCCTCACAAACGATAAACGTCTAATCTAAATAGCTCATGACTAATTTGAAAGTGTGAATGATAAGTTACTAACCTCTGTGATCCTGCCTTGCTCTCTTTGGACGACTTTGGCCCAAGCATTGAGGCTGAGCTGGCTCTCTAGTTCTTTCTTGGACAGGGGGTGGTACTGGCCTCGGAGCCTCTGACCCGCGACCCTCAGGCAGGCCATCTTTGGTAGGACCACTCTGGGTGTCGTAAGCACTCGTGGCTCTTGCTTGGAGGAGAAACAGCTTAGCCCCGTCATCTCAGTGTCTGTGTTCTCTAGAGCTAGAAGAAACAAACAGATGAATGGTTGAAAGTGGATAACAATGAAATATAAAAAATCATATGAAGAAATGTAAGTATGCCACAAAAACAATTACACATGATAGCAGAAATTCCACTCATTTGAGTAGCTGTTTCCTGAGACAAACTTGTGTTTGAGCTGTCTGCAGTCAAACTGTCATTGGTCTCAAGAGAGTAACTGCAAGTGTCAAAAACCTACAAGAGTGACAAGAGAATGAGTTAGTCAAAAGTAAAATCTATTTACATATGTTTTTTTTTTTAATTCGCCTCTCACCTGAAGGGCCGAGTCAGCAACTGACAGCAATGCCCCACGCACCACTTCTTGGAACAAGTGCATAGGTGGAAACAGGGTCAGCTGACCATCTGCTCCAAATATTAGCTCGGTTTGGAACAGACTACCCTGCTCAGGTTTACCTCTCTAGCAAATACAAAAGAAAAACTAAATATGCTTATCACTATTCACAAATAAAAGTTAGAATAGAACCCGTCATAAATTCTGATCTTATCTTCACCTTCATGACGTTGTTGAGGAAAGAAGTGACTTCTCGTTGGGTGATGGTGACAAGGCTCTGGACAATCATTTGATCCACAAGAGAAGCCAAGTTGCCCAGCTGCTGCAGCACGTACTCAGATGTGCCCAGTTGTTTCTTCAGGTCCCTTATACGAGCTAGTTGACGGTGCAGCGGCTGGTCACGCTGAGTCACCTTAGATTCCTCAACTAGTACCTGTAGCTCTTTGAATGAATCATAGCTTTTGTCCTGTACCTATACACAATAGAGCAGCAAAGAACACTCCGTTTTCATGTATGATGAATGCATGATATTTAAACCTGTGGGTTTTAATTATCATTATGAACCTGTATAGTTTTAAAACAAATCATCAAACAAACTGTTTGTCTCCCCACTTTCATCAAGAGTTTTGTAGTGAGTACCGTATTCAAAATGACAGCACGATAATGCAAAAAATCTTCAAGTAGCCCTCGACACTCCTTGTTCTTTTCCATGAGTACATTCTGGAACTCGAGTAGGGTGTAGGTCTTAAATTCATCCTGTGGTAACCAATTAGCCTCTTTCACCTCTTCAATCCGTCTGTAGACAGACATAAAAGTATTGATAAACAATGTATATTATATGCATCTTGGATATCTATTTATATTTATCTATCTAGTTAGATTAAAAATCATTATGTTTATTAACATAATTATATTTTCGGCAAGTAATCACTACTGTGGCAATGTCTGAACAACATTTCTAAGGTTATTTTATAATTATGTTTTATTGTATGACCAGCATTAAGATCGGTATTGTTATTGGGCGTGACAAACAAGAGACCGAATTTGAAAGCCGCGTCTTGAAGGCAATCATTGTAAAGAAGAGCGATAAACAAGAGTTGTAAATAAAAACCAAAAGGATTCTACTCACCTTGAAATGTGAAAAAGTGCATCTCTAAATTGGGGCACATCCATGAGCAACAGGCCCTGTAGTTTTTTACACCTGCGCTGAAGAGTGATTTTACGCACATTTCTGTGCCACCTTAAGAAGCAATACAAACAAGACAAACGTGTCAGTCAGGCCAGGACAAAGTACAGCTCACAGCTCAAGGCAGAAGAGAGGGTGCATGCTCACCTTGTGAAGCTTTTACGCAGTAGGTAGTCTCTGAAGAAGGGGATGTCTTGCAAGGCTTTCCACAGTACAACCTCCCTATGCCACTCTGCCAGGGAGAGAGGTGCGGCGCTTACACCATCTGTAATGTGCAGTACAGCGGCAGGGGAGAAGATGTAGTGCTCAGCTCCAGCTTTGCTAGGATGAACCACTTGCAGGTCATAGGGTCTGAAAGAAAGGACAGCCAAAATCCATCAACAGCCTTAAGTATCGGGGCGATTGATTGTAGTATGTGAGCTTCCTGCAGAGATTCCTTACATTCACATTTCTTGAGAGCTTCCAGATAACCAAAACATAATAATTGTATTTCATTGTAATTTCCTACCTGTATGGGCTATCGTTTAAGGCTCTTAGGTGAAAAAACTGAAGCTGACCTAGGTGTTTTTTCTTTGCAAAGATCTCAACCACCTCAGTGCCAGTGAGAGGCTGCTTGTGGTGGGTATTATCCTTTGCATTTACATATTCCTTGACTTTACCAGTTGTATCCTTGAAGGTCACATCTTTCTCTGAAGGACTGATCAAGCAATGGGAAGTAAAGACAAATCTGCTTAAAAGAGTAGCACTCACTTCACTGTGATTGCCTCATGAATAAACAAAATATATTTTGGATTGTATCTAAGGTTAGTAATGTCTTACCTCTTTACGGTAGCTTCCTGAATTTCCATGTCACATTTGACAGGAATATTAGATCCCAATGCTGAGGCCATCAGATGCAGTCCTTCCATCCACACTAAATCATTTAAGGCTATTTCAGTGCCCACCTGAGCAACAACACGAGGGAGCTCCCCCATTGTCAAAGGTGTAACACCAGGCGAGAGGTTTTCAGTGCTGAGGACACGGTCTAGCTTATCACCCCGACTAAAGAACGGTTTGGTGGAAATGCTGTCATGGCAAGGTATAGGTGGTAAAGTTAGAGAAGGACCAGACACCACACCGTTTAAAGGAATGGAGTCTTTCCCTGCTCCCTTGCTGTCCAGCGTGATCTTTCTGGTAGTGGCACCTGGCAGTGCCTTTTGTTGTCCTTCTCCTTTTGGGGCAGGCATTTTGCTTCATTCCATGATTATATTTTCAACACAGTACAAGATGGGTTTCTGTGTAAACATTATAATCAAACTTAATTATGCCCATAATGTGTGGATGGTTCAATAAAAAATGAAAAATAAATCAATACCAGGAATCTGTTTAGTGAGACGACTTTAATCAGACTTAGTAACCAGGACCATAGACGTAGCCGTACGTAGGCGTTTACGTTACTCTAAACAATACAAAGTCCTAAATAACCAGCGTATTAAACCACCACAATGCAATTGATTAACTATTTTGCCACCGTTACTGCACGTATAAGCTAGCCGGCCACTATATCCAACGTTTATGAAAGAATGTTTGCATAAGTTCGATAATAACTAGATAAACCTAGTTGGGATTTCTCACCTGCACTCGAAACTTTTCCCTTGCCTACAAACTGATAAGAGTTTCGTTCCCATAGTTACGGGCGCTCAAGACAAACTTGTCTTGTGTTTCCTCCTCTTCGTTCTTGGGGTTACTAACCATCGAACTCCTGACTGCGGTGGTCATAACATTACCAGCACGTAATATGTCGGTAAATCCATTTTCAACTGATGTTTTTTTGTGCGACAAATTTACATTTACTGGAGTTCAAGGTTCAATGTGTGTAAATAACCGTTCTCTGAATAACATGCTTTTCTAATTATCTCCTCATAGATATTCGGCAGAAATATCGAGAAATCTGATATAGCCCCAAGTTTCAGCAACTGTTTGAGAAGTTTGATGTAGGCCAGGCCTTTAGGATTGCAGGCCAAATACAAAGTAGAAGGTGGTTTGATGAATGACTGCATTATTGGGAAAATTGTATGAAAAGACCAAGCAGAACCATTTCAAAAGTAAAAAATTTTTTTAATAATAATTTGTTTCTAACGAAGCTACTTGGAATTTCTCAAACTCATAAAATTTTCTTTGAATAAATGAATTTAATGGCATAAAAAGAAGACTAGCACTGACTTTGGTAGGCTTACAACATTATTCCAGAAGAGTGAGATCCTTAACAATGCCAAGCCACCTGTCCTTCATCAATTCATATTTATACTGTATGCTTAATGTGTTTGCCATTGTAAATCAGATGTAGTATTTGTTTTTATTATCTTCTCAAATTTTTATTTGAATAAAAACATGTTCGCTGACACAGTATCGTTTGAAAAAAGTAACAGATTCACATATGTAAATCAAATAAATTCACATAAAACGACTTTATAACTTAAATGTGCTTGGAATGATAGAATAATAGAAAATCTGCAAAACAATGCACTGTTTCTCAAACGGTCGACTTGACATCAATGACAATAGAGTAGTTGACAAGATGGGCATTATCCTGGCACTCTTTCTCTTGCAAGGCTGCCTTCATCGGCCCAGGAGAGCAGGGCTCCTGCATCAGAGACGTCAACACCGCAAGGGCATCCCGTTTCTGCAGCCCCAACAGGATAACAGTCACCAGAAGGGGTAAAATCAAATAAGACTTCATACTGGTATTCAAGGAAAGATGAAGGGAAACAATTAATACTATATGAATTATTACTATTATATTACTAATATTAGTATTACTGGATAAAGTTGGCATCCAACTAGTGTTTTTTTTTTCAAATAAAAGTTCATTAAAAAGCTGAAAAATACCGTAGATTGGTGTCCGATGTTCCTGCTGTGAAGAGAAAGAAATAAGCATCAATGGCATGCAAGACTAAACAACACCTGATGATGGCACTGTTGTATGAGTTTGATAATAAGGTGGACTGAATGAACTTCTGTACTGTGCTAGCATGAATACATTATGCGACAGGAATAACAATAGAGAACTGTGGTGACCCTAGACATCATCATTGATCTCACTGATGTCAGTAGCTGTAGCTCACCTCATACATCATGACCCCTATGAAACCAACAATGCCAATGAATACCTGTTCCTGCCAAAAAGTGTTCCTAGCACTGGCAGGGGTGACGCAAATCCCAAAATAGCCATCCTCCTGGGGAGTCATGTTTTCTCTGTGTATGCTGTCCGATTGACCTTCCCAAATTAGCTTGACAGTAACCTCCCACAGGAAAAAGGCATAATGTGCCAGAGAGACTCCGGACCAATGACACCTTGGCCAAAATGTGTCACTGAATGAACAGGTTTGTTGAAAATCAACAGAACAGAGTATTCTATAATCTTGCTTGTACATCAGTCTGATTTGAAAGACAGAGAGAGGTTTAGATAACCAAGATGTTAAAATGTTGAAACTTCAAAATCTGCAAAGGAGAAAGAAAGCTGAGGTGTCAGCCTTACAACTGTAGTGCAACACGAGATGCTCCAATCCCTTCCAGTTACAAATTGTCTGTGTGAGTTTGTCTTTCATCTTTCTTATTCGCTCAAATGTTATAACGATATGACCTGCCCAGATGTGAACATACAAATTCAAGCACAACTTTTCTTGTGTGGCTGTGGCTAATTTAAGTTAATTGGTCATACTGACGATGAGCCCTAATCAGAGCAACAAAAAAATGAAAAAAAGTTTCCTGTCTGATGGAAACTGCCCTGACCACATAAGACACCGAAAGGCATGTCTGCCATTCTGTTTGTCTGTATGTCTCTGTCAGTCTACTCACAGGGATGTGGTAGCTAAGGCACCTGCTTGCCCCAGCCACAAGGTTTCCTGTTTGTGAATTGTAGTGTGCTACTTTGGTGATGGTGAGCTGTGTTAACCATCTGACTCAAAGACCATACATCCTGTTTGTCTTCCCCGTCACATGCCATCCTATTACCCTCCTTTAAGCTACCTGTCAGCGTTTCACCTACTGAAGGAATAACAGTTGCCTGCAAATGCATCCTACTCACAGGCAGACACAGAAAGGGATGACAACGATGAGGATGATGGCTGAGACCAAGGACAAACAGACAATCCCCAGTGTCACTGTACAAACCAACACGAACAGACAGACTTATTATTATAATTACTTGCACACACTTCTTATGTAAGACTGTGCCATGGATGCAAATAACAGTAGGCTAAATAGTACATAGAATCTTTTAAAATAAACGTACTTCATTTGCAATTACAGAAAACGTTGTCATACTGAAAATTTTTCTCTTAACATTGACACCTAATTGGCATAGTTATGAGGACAAGTAGCACTCACAGATTTGTTGTTCCTCATTGGTCACCTCCACCTGAATGAAGACTGTGGCATTGTGGTGGTAGAAAGAGGCATGGCAGACATAAAGGCCCTCCTCCTGTTTTGTGACCTCTGATTGGAAAATCAAGGCCGTGCCCTCCATATGCGCAAATTCACCATCTCTTCTTTAAAACCCCACAGAACACTAACATAAGATTAAACAAAAAACTGACTACAGTTCATTTCCCCCATCAGTAACAGAAGTCAAGAATGAAAAAATGTGATGATGGCTGTGCTTATGTGTTTAAGTGATATCTGTTTAATTTGCAACGTAGTAATTAGAGTAGATAATTGTCTTCTTTTAAAAGAGTAACACTTTACAATTCTGTAGTATACAATTTCTGCCCAATAGAGCTTCTGTTTGCCAATTGCATGATTCTATACAATGGTTTTGGGATTTATAGGAGAATGTCATTAACAATAGGAGAGTAATCAGACCTCTGCAGATCTACTATTTTATGAGTCACTCATTCTCTGTAGTAAAAGACTACCTTAGAGGTATTGCATGCACGGATTAACAATTAGAACAAAGGTCCCTCACTGTAGAATTGGTCTAATAATATCTTAATTACAAATTGTGACAGATAAATGGTCTTATACTATGTTATTATCTTGCTTAAAACTCTCATGAAACAATGAAGTATAAGCACTTTCATCTGGTGAAAAAGTTCTTAAAAATGACTGCAGTTGAGTGATATTATTACCGGATCTTCCTTATTCCCTATTAATGTTTGAACACATTCATCCATTGCAAACAAAAATAGGACCTGGGAGGATTACTTTGTGTACACTGTGTAGTGAAACGCTGTCTCAGAGTAAACAGGAGATTAGAATAGCTTCTGTACCTTTCACAACAAAGGTTGTAAGCTGGCATGCTGCCATAGACTTTGAGCAGAATTCTCTGGTTACGGAGATGCTCTTGAAGAGACAATCTGTGCACTATGTGGTTGCTACCAGGGGGTCCGCACAGTGGGGTGGTTTTGTTCAGCACCCTGATAGAGGAAATATCTGTGAAAGAGAAGTAACGCCAACCATTGATTTAAAAAAATAAGAGAGAAATAAAGCTGTTCTGTTCTAGAGTATAATTCTTTTTGCTATTGTACATTACGCCTGAATATTTAAAAAAATAAAACTGACTCTAAACACAAATGAAATGATTTGTTTGATAGACAATGTTTATGTGTTACAAAATGTCATACTTACAATACCTGGGAACGGTTGTGGTATTACTAGATTGCCTGTTGTCATGTTGACTCACACAGGTTAGGTTACGTCCCTCATGTTGTGCCAGTGGGAACTCATATGTAAGCTTGGTGTGCAGGGTTGGCCCTTCATACTCAGACTGGAGAGTGATTTTGCCTGTGGTGTTCTGGGGAAGGACCCAGGAGAGGTTTCCCCAAACAACCTCCCCTCTGTACTCACACAAAGCCAGCCAAAGTGGGGAGTCTTTCTGCCTCCTGAGAGCCACACTTAACATCACAGGGGCTGAAGGGGGTGAGAGAGGGCGGGCTGGGTGGGGGATTGGGGGCAGAGCTACAAAGACAAACATAGTGAAGAGGAACCGATTCCGAAATGCTGAGAAGAAAACAGAATCTATAGAAGTGCAAAAAATGGACACAGCAGGTTAAATGACTTACCGGGTAAAGGCACAAGTACTTGTCTTCTCTCAGACCAATACAAACTCTGGTGCATCACCACACAGGTCACATTCTGACCAGAGTACTTAGTAGTTGGGAACCGTAACAAACTACGAACGGTCACAGAGCCATTGACATGGACCACCACATGCTCCTCCACCTCCTCCAGGTGATTGGTGGCACTGTTACCATCATCCAGAGCCCAGAATACAAGGGCTGCAGTTTTAGCACTGTCCACGAGGCACTGCAGCACTGTGTTGGCTGTGTCTCCCCCCCATTCCGATTTGTGCTTCACAGTGATGTTGGGTGGAGCTGCATTGAAAACAGAACGGTGCCCAATTGTAGCATAAAGGTGATCATTGTTCAAAAGAGAGATGAATCATGGTGCCCAGGAGCAACAGTAAATGAACATTAGTCATATTCTGGGGCACATTTTTTATTGGTGGAACATACCGCACATGGGGAGTTTAATGAGTAGAGTTTCTCTACTTTGTGGCGTCTCAAAGGCAGGGTGATCGATAAGACACTGCAGACTGAGCTCCCGGGGCGAGCAAGCAGGCAGGACTACAACACCTCTGACCGAGTGGCTTCCATTATGGAAGGTGAAATTGGACCAGGAGAACACGGAAACACCCTCTGGTAGCAGCCAGGACACGTTGGCGGCAGGGACAGCATCCGCAGCCAAGCACTCAATCTGTCTGTCTCCATCTCTTTCCTGGATATCAACTCCTATCCTGGGGGGAATATACACTAAAAGACAGAGAACGAGAGAGGAGACAAATGATTCTAAATCATTAATTATTAAAATTAGGAAAATACCCGTAAGTACATGGAAAAACATTTTAAGTGGAATTGACCGGCAGTGAATCAAGTATTCCTTCACGATTAGAACATTGTGGGTCTCTCATACCAGGTTGTTTGACTTGTGGATTCACAGTAATATTAAGTTGGATGGATGCCTTGTGTCTGTGATAGGAGGCCTGACACACATATAGACCAGCGTGGCGGAGCTCCACAGGACCTGGCACTGTGAGGGCACTGCCATTCATCTCCACTCCCTCAGGCAGAATTTGAGTATCTCTAACAGGAAAGGGACAGATCTTATATTTTTATATTTTTTACTTTCATGTCAGAAGAGGATCCTTATGTAAAAAAACAACAATAAATACTATTGAATTTGATCTGTTCCTTTCAGCTTTTCGGTTGAATTCCATTTGTGAGCCACAAAGTATGTTTGAGTAAAATAACTAGATATTGTAACAATGAACGCAAAAAAAGATGTAAAGAAGATAGTTTGAGTATTTGTTTTCTTCTTGTATTTGAGAAGCTGTAAATATGCAGTTCATGATGAGGAGCACACACAAAATGAACAGATCTTACTTGGTGCAATTGAAAACGTAGCGAGGTACTTCTCCAACGACCTCAAAGTGGAGGGTGGTGTTAACCTGTCCTTCGTCTAGTTCTACGTAATCTACAACGTCACTCCAGCGGCGGGTGTTGTTTCTGTGTTTTCGTAACAAAACCGCTGACAAATCTAAACGTCAAAAACAAATTGAATGAAAAGTCTCAGTTTTCCTTGTCCTCTGCGTTTTTTCTTCCACCTACATTTGAAAATCTATTGTTCGTCCTCCTTTGCAGTATGCTAGTGTATCAGTTCACTTACAGTATTGAGGCAGACGAATGGTCCGTAGCTCTGGGTGGCAGAATGTTGGATGATCAAACACGCAAGAGATGTTCTGCCCCTCATACAACTCAGCACCGAGGACATATTTGTAGATCTGTACATCTGAGTCTGTATAGTCCTCCCACTGAACTCTGGACAGGGGCCTCTTATCAGCGGGAAGTGCCAAGGATATGGCAGTAACAGGTCTCCCACCAGATGCCCTGCAGATAACTCTCCAGAACTCCCGTTCCTCCCCTCTCACTTGCTCTGTTTCGATGGTAACATTCGGCGAAACTGCAAAAGGAAAATTACAATTTCTATTTTGTGTGTTGCACTTTTCATACTAGGCACAGTTATAAAAGTCAAACGGACTACTTATTCTCCGGTGTCTAAAGTCTACAGAAATGAGATCTTATACTAAACAAGGGCCAAAGGGGGCTGCTGTTTGGGTTTAGTGGAGTGGTGGCTTGAGCTTATCACCTGTTCCATCTGCTAGGCAGGCTACAGCGGAGAGCAAATGTCTAACCCAGCAGCTGGTAGGACCATAGAAAACTCTGCCAGATGTCTCAATATAGGGAGACAGGAGGAACCGCTGAGCAACACCCGATCACATATCCATCATTAAATAGGCTTTGATATCACATACTGCGTTACTCAACGATGAAAAAAAACATGTTCATCTCTGCTCGGCAGACACTTCTGACATCAACATCATTACTTATGTAGAAATGTGTCAGGAAATTGTTGAAACTGCAGACTGAAGTTACTCTGCAGACCAGTACATTGTTTATTGTGAGATCATATTAAGACATCTCTGGCATCAATATGAGGAGTTTAATGCACAACAGACTGCATCCATGTTTTTAGTGAGCGATGGCTAGCTTACCATATGTTTGTACCCTCACAGTGATGCGTGTGGGGTGGGGCAGGGTGGGGTGCTGGACCACACAGACCACCCTGTCCTGCTCCTGCACGTGGGTGGGGAAGCGGAGAGCGCTGTTCACCGTGACTGTGCCATTTGGGTGGCTTATATTGGTCACGTCCACAGCAAAGGAGCCCTCCGTGGGAGGACGGCCATTGATCTCCCAGCTGACCTGGGCACTAGGTCTGCCGTGGACAGCAGCGCACGTAATGGACTGGTAGTGGGTCCTGTTGACAGTCTCATCAGAAGCCCATGTGTGGATGTATGGTCGAGCTTCAAACAGGATGCGTCAACAGTAATGGGTCAGTGAGATAATGTAATAATCAATCAATGAAACAAAGCGTGCATCCTATGCCTCAGAGATAGATCTTTGTTATGAATGAATTACATGATGACAGCGGAGGTTCGTGTTTCGTTACTATTTCTTCCTCGTCAGGGCTTACCTAAGACGACGAGGACCATGGTTCCATTGATCTCCTCCTCTTTGGAAGTAAAGGCACAGGTGTACGGTCCCTCTGCCTCCAGAGTCGACACCTTCATCCTGACTGTCAGGTTGGTGGCAGAGGCAGGGCTGGAGAAGTCTGCGTCTCTGCTGAATGGCCCCTTGCTGCTATAGCCCGCAAGTCGCTTAGTCTTCTCTTTGGAATTACTTCGCTTCCACTGGGCATTGATTATTTCATTTTGCCCTAGGTATTGGCAGCTCAAGGTCACTTCTTCTCCCAGGATTCCAGTCACGTTGTGCTCTATTTCAACGTCCATCTTTTTACCCTCATCTGAGGCACAGAGCGACACATAGGATTGGATTTTCAGCAAAACAAAAGTGTAATAATTGCGACCATTGGTGGGACTGGAACCAAATATGGGGCTCAGTTCATCCTTTCACCTGATAGCATCATGCTGAGCTATGGCAGAAAAAAAGAGACTGCTACTACTGAGGTACTAAGGGGGCTTTAGGATTTAGAGCACTCAAATGCTCCTATCATTATCCTAATGGCTACATTTTTGACAATTAAAAACAGTAACTCCACAGTTGTGCAGAGGTGCAAAAATGATAGAGATATTAAATGAACACCAGTAATGATCTCCAAATGCACATGACATTGTGTAATAATATCCATTAAACCCATTTTAAAAAAGAGTATTTAGAATAGATCTGAATAGAATTGAAGATATGTTGTCTCATTGCATGTGATTCTTTTTGATTCAACGTGTACATAAGGGTTGGACCGCATCTAAACTGTGACACTTGACAAATGCAGTCCTGTCCGCTGGCTGGAGATTTAATGGAGGACTCCATTATATTAATGAAATGAAAACAGTCCAAAGATAAGCTCAGATCCTTATCCTGTCACTTCTCACCTTCACCCTTTTTCTCTGTCAAGAGACATCTGGCACAATTAGGGCAGGTTTCACAGGAAAGGACGTTTAATAAACCCTGACAGTTTTGAGCGCTGGAGGAGGAAAGCCTGCAGGCGCTGATGCATACCAACTTACTCACACCCTCGCTCCTCAGAAGGCACATTAGAGAACACTAAAGGACACAATGGGAGCTATCAGTCAGCTGAAATTGAGGCAAATCTAACTTTTATGTCTCCAGAGCTACATAAGTGTCAAATGATGACTGTTTAGTCCATTGGGTTCTGCCCTCACAGGACAAAGGCGTAGGAAAGTAGCATTTTTTGGGCCAAAAGGTAACAGTGAAAAAGTAAGAGTCCTTTCTCTACTGTAGATTGCAACACATGGAAACAATAATGAGCGCGCCCCTTGACCACTTGAGAGAGATAGGGAAAAATGTTATACTATACACAATATATCATGTCCTGCGGGTTTATAATCCATAAAAATGCATTCACCCTTGCAAATTATAACCAAAATGAAAGTCAACCAAGCATGGAAGAGGCATACCAAGGATGAGAGCAAGTAATCACGGAGTAACAGCCTGAAATCACACCATCATCTCCCCCCACTAGATTTACCGCGTTCCTTATGTCTTCCCACAGTGCAACTACTCAAAGGCAGCTCTTGGGCAGCTACATTCCAACAATGCAGTTTCAACAGAAATACGGCACGTAAGAGGGATTTGTTTATATTTCCATGTATCCAAACTACATAGGGCTTGACTGAGGGTCGAGGCCACCAACACATCTGCATAACAGGCCTATTCTCTTAGGGGATTCCTCTGTGAGAAAAAGATCAAACACAAAACTCTAAAAGAGAAATCTCACTCAGACTTATACGTATGAACCACTCTGGGGTTTTCCCCGACATTGAAAATGCATAATAGCACATTTAGTAGAATATTTGCAATACTGTAAATAACAGTGAAAACGTACTAGAAGCCAACCACTGCTATTTAAGACTTTTAATAAAAATATATAATAGCCACAATTGGACTATCGAAAGGTTAATAACAGATTAACAAGGTATTTGTGAAGAAAAAAAATGAATGGCTTGTTAATTGTATTGGTCAAGATGCAGACATTTCTTTGTGATATAAATGAATTGCGCTTGTCATTTTATTGTT
>JAVQJS010061466.1:0-13171 GCA_036024795.1 Galaxias rostratus | reverse complement strand
GCACTCTTCCTGACATGTGGGTGTGTGTGTGTGTGTGTGTGTGTGTGTGTGTGTGTGTGTGTGTGTGTGTGTGTGTGTGTGTGTGTGTGTGTGTCTGTCTGTGTGTCTGTGTGTGTGCTTGTTTGTTTGGCGCGTACACCACAGGTACTACCTGTGTTTCCAGCTGCGTAAGGACATCCTGGCGGGCCGGCTGCCCTGCTCCTTCGTCACCCTGGCCCTGCTGGGCTCGTACGCGCTGCAGTCAGAGCTGGGCGAGCACGACCCAGAGCTGCATGGCACTCAGTACGCCAAGGACCTGAAGCTGGTCCAAGGCCAGACCAAGGAGCTGGAGGAGAAGATGATGGAGCTGCACCGCACCTACAGGCAAGGAGGACCGGACACCACCCTGTATCACACACACACTGTCTGCATTATACAGTACCAGTCGAAATTCTGGCAAAGAATGGATGGGTGTGTCTAAACTTTTGGTTCACTGGGGCCAGTGGTCTGATGTATGCTGTTCTCTCTCTGTTTTCTCTTAAGGTCCATGAGCCCGGCTCAAGCAGATATGGCATTCCTGGAGAACGCCAAAAAGCTCTCCATGTACGGAGTGGACCTCCACCAGGCGAAGGTAGTGAAGCACACACTGCACAGACAGGGCGTCCGATTCCAGCCCTTCTATGCTGACTTTTAATTGTACAATAAGTAATGAAAAGTCCCAACTGAAAGCGTCGAGTCTGCGCGATAAGCGTCTCGACACAGGAGCTCCCCAGTGTCCCGTCGGGGCTCATTCCTAGAGGCTGCCCCATACCATCTGGGCACTGTGTACCACTAGAGAGGCCTCCTGGATTACTAACTCGGGCCGTATTGCTTCAGTTACGCCAATCGCTGTGGTCTGTGTTTACGTCACCAACACAGCACTGTGCGTGCCCAGTCCCAAAAAAAGAACACGGGTAATGTGAGGTTTTACGGCGAAACGAGGTCAATCTGTTAGCATCCAACACTGGGATTTGAATCGAATATGGAAGCCGTTGTTTTTGAAAGGGAGGCCCGCGTTGCCTCCTGCTGGATGAACTTTGACATGACGTGGAGGTCGCCTCCTGTTTTTTATTGTGCCGTCTTGTCTCCTGTCTCTCCTCGCCATTTTTTATTTTCTTCCTGAATCCGTTTCTCTTCTTTGTCCCTCGGTCGGGCACTATCCTGTAGGATTTGGACGGCGTGGACATCATGCTGGGCGTGTGCTCCAGTGGTCTCATGGTTTACAAGGACAAGCTGAGGATCAACCGTTTCCCCTGGCCCAAGGTCCTCAAGGTTTCCTACAAACGCAGCAGCTTCTTCATCAAAATACGCCCCTCCGAGGTAAGCGTGCTGCTGTCCGGAAGCTGATGTCAATGGTTGTGGTATTCCAATGGCGGTTTTACTCGGAATCCGGGTCTCTTTTGTGTGCTCCTTTAACAGCTGGAGCAATATGAAAGCGCCATTGGGTTTAAACTGCCCAATTACAAGGCCTCCAAAAGGCTGTGGAAAGTCTGTGTGGAGCACCACACCTTCTTCAGGTAACAAAGACCTCTCTGCCTGCATGATCTCACTTGCACATGCTTCTGGCCCGTGTTTTCCACGCGGCTGTCCCAGGAGAAAAGCAACCCGCGCGCCCTCTGCTCTGTGTGCAGGCTCACGTCCACCGAGGTGGCCACCACTCCCAGGAAGTTCCTGGCACTGGGTTCCAAGTTTCGCTACAGTGGGCGCACCCAGGCCCAGACCCGGCAGGCGAGCTCCATGATCGCCAGACCCGCTCCCTCATTCCAGCGCTCCTCCAGCAAGAGGAACTCCCGTAGCTTAGATGGAGGTACAGTATGTTTGTTTTTAGATCTGGGTCTGTTTCTTGGAATGTTGGAATGTGTGTAAAAAAAAGAGATTGTGGAGAGAATGTGTCCTTCCATCAGCCAGAGGCAAGTATCCTCCACTACTGCAATCTGTGAAAGAGAGAAAACTAAGAGGATGACTGGTCCTGTGTAATGGATTGAGGAACAGGTCCACCCACTCTTCCACCCCCCAAGAAGAGGGTGTACTCCCTGCCTACATCCAGGCTTACACTACATCACTCTCTCTCTCTCTCTCTCTCTCTCTCTCTCTCTTCCTCAGAGGCACTTTGTTCTCACACTGCACTTCCTGTTTGCTCATCGGGGTCACTTGGTTATGTAACCCCCCCCCCCCATGTCCTTTGAGCAGCTGTTTTTTCTTTTGATTTCTGCTGACCCATGTCAATGATATAGCATTAATTCCAGGCAGAGGCCTTTTTTGTGACCCCCGACAATAGGATGCACTTGCTAAAGGATCCCCCACTGCCGTCCCATAGAGAAAGGTTTTACAAAACACGTTTATCATCCCAAATGGAATCTGAATACATGAATTTTGGTATGTTCGGGTTTTAGAAGACTGGACAATTAACCGTTGGTCATTATTTCCATCTGCTGGTCGTTTTAACACATTGCATTAATTTACTCTCGTGAAGAAAAACTCTTAATGGAGATTTGTTTGATTTTTCTCCCGTCATAAGTATCATATTACTTTTCCTGTACTGACTTCCTTCAAATATCTCAAGCCATGAACATTTTGGCAGGAATACAAATGAATATAATGAAGGGGGATAAGAAAGATGTTTGGTTTGTTCTGACGGACCACAACGCTCTGCCTGGTCTCATCCTGGCACACAGCTCACCGCAAAGTGAGTTTAAATTACAGTGGAAGTGTTTGTACGAGAGGTGCAATGTGGACCTCATCGCTACAACTTCGTTTGCTCTGTATATTGACCCATGCCATTTTAGTCTCACCTCTGCCCGAGCAAGGAAATTCCCCAGCCAAAGGTGCCCATAACCGAGACGTCCCCAGGCAGGTCAGAGTAATAGAGGCCAGCGCCTGGATACGTCAGGAAACTAGACCAAGAGATGATTGGTTTGTGCTGCTGAGTCTACCGCCCTCCTCACCTCCCCTTCATACCACCAGAGGTATCATCATTGGACCTGCCCAGTGTTACACAACCCTTTAGCCATTAAGGCAGAAATGTTCTGCCCATTCTACGCTTTGTAGGGAATCTGTCATACGTTGTTGAGCCATTAGCCATTTAAAATCAGTATGACAGTTTGCTTTTTTCATGGCATGGCCATGTTGCTCTTATATACATTTGATGGGATCCCAACAGCTTTGTTTGCATCTCTTTAACACATGCTCCATGTACTAGCCCACCTCGAGTTCTCTTTGCACCCTAACAAGACGTTCAAACAGTGTACCTCGAAATACACGCCAGCTGTCTTGACTGCCGGGTGTTTGCCATAGGCCCTTGGACACCTTGGCGAAGCTGTCCCTGTCCGTGAAATGACGGCATCACCAGCCATGCCAGTCAGAGAACTGCTCCTGCTCATGCTTCACTAAGTTATCTCCCTGCCAAACAGGGATGTTAAGGATGGTGCAGCAAAGGCCGCCCAAACTTTCAGAGTAAAAATGGTTGAAGGCGACAGGAGAAAAGTGCTTAGCCCGTGCATATTGGTGGGACATTGGTGTCTATTATTGGGCCGTGTCACTTTGACACCCCCAGGTACATCAGCATGGATGGGCCAGGCTTTGCTGCTCTGTCTCCAATTAATCCAACTCCACCCATTAACCAGCTCTAGAGCTTTGCTCACCTTGCTGATCCCTCCCTATAACACTTGCTTGAAGTTTACAACTATTATTGTTTGAGCTTGTACACCTTACCTTAATGACATAAATACTACAACGCCACTGTCATTTTGGTGAGTGGCTGGGGCCCGTGGTGGTGAGACAGGAGATTTGACTGTGATGCTATTACTGGGGAGCTTGTTGTGAGTCATTACAGCTCTCTCCCTCGAGACTGTCCACCCCTGCTGCTCCTGAGGACTCCTCTCTATTCCTGTCAGGGTGGCAGAGTCGACAAGCGCCCCCCTCTCTCAGCAGAAGGCTCTCTGGGGAGATGACTCAGCCAGGTAACGTGAGGCCGTTTCAGTCCCAGAGCAGGAAGGAGGCGGCTGGGGGAGCACTGAAGGGAGACTGGGCCGGGCCTCAGGCTGAAGCTGACCAAGTGGAGGGCCTGCTTCTGCGGACTCTGGACCAGCTGAGGCTGCTGAAGCAGAGCGTGCTTCAGCTACAGCAGCAGTGGGGCGCGCTGGGCCCCGTCCTTAGGGAGAGAAGGCGAAGGGCTGGTCCGGCTGGCCTGGATGATCAAAGGCTAGGCCTGCTAGAGGAGGAGGCTGGCAGGCTCCTGCAGCAGGTGGAGCTGTGGGGCCGTGTGGCCAGACAGGTTGGTGTGCTATCCCGGAACATACGACAGTGGCTTTCCTACTCTCAGAGAGAGAGCGACTGCTGGTTTATGCTGCTGGACCGCGACCCGCCGAAACGACTCATTCCAGTCCCAGGTACAGGCAAAATTGGCGCTTTGGAAATCATTTGGGAATCTTTGCTCGCTGACCTGGAAGCTGACCGTGGCATTTTCTAAATGGCAGCCACACTAAGCAGAGTGCTATTTCTGTGCTCTTGGCAAGCAACGTCGGCTGGTATTTGTGCCTTTGCTTGGTTTTGCAGGAGTGTTCCAGCATCCGCTGCTGAGCTGGCCTTGTGGGCTGAATCAAAATCTATACGCTTTCCTGTGGGAGACAATCAACCCCAGCCCACGGATTCCTATGCTTTCCGCTTTTCCAATACGGAGCTATGACTAGAGACTTCAAAATATCTTGACACTTCTGCAGAGAATAATTGCTCCTTTGTGAATCAAAACATTTTCCATGCTACTAAGGTTGCATTGTATGTATCTCCTACATACATTCTCTCTCTGCTTGGCGACATATGCTTAGACTTGATTGGTTTTTAGTGACAGATAGTGAGGTACTTGTTGTTATTGGGCCTACTGACTATCGTACTGTATTGGACTTTTATTTCTTACAATCCCTATGACTTCTGTGTCAGATAAAGAGGATTGGTTTGAGTTGTGGGATCACTCCACCTTTCCCCCACCACCAGAGTCTGTTCTACGGCCCACCTCCACAGGTAGCTCTGCTCCATTAGCCTCCTTGTAGGCTGGACCCACACCAACTCAATGTCTGTTGTGTTTACGTCAGTTTTCAGTGTGAGGGGAGAAACGCTATTTTTGTGATTGACATTATATATATTTTTTATAAACTTTGACCGCCCTGTAACCCTTCACAGTGTCAACTCCAGACAAGAACGCTCGCCCGGTCAGCGCCCCCATCATGTCGCCGGTGTCTCCAGGCGATGCCGCTCCCTCCCCCGTGACCTCTGCCCAGCCCCGGGCCGAGCACCACCCGTCATCCACCCCCAAGGGCCGCCCGTCCCGCTCGGCGGAAAAGAAGGCAGAGGTCAAGGTGGACGGTCGGACGACAGAGTCCGCCAAAACCCAAAGCCCTAGGCCAGAGTTCACTCCAGACATCAAGGTAGGCCCTGACATACTTGATGTAGATATTCATGCTTATTCTATATGCCCCAACATGTCTTGTATTATTATTATTATTATTATTACGTAACTGTCAATTTATTTGAACTTGATTTTGAGATGAGTAATCCAACAATGTCCCAGGTCTTGGATGTGTCAGTGTTTTGCTCCACAGAGTATGTGTTTGGTGGATCCATGCCCAAGTCAGTTTTATACACGTAGAAGCTAGTTAAACCCATGCTACACGCTGCAGACATGGTATAGATAGTGAGACGGCCGGCCCACTCTGGTGTCTGAGCTGTTTGTCTGTGCAGGCGGTGGTGAGGAGAGAGCGGAGACACGCCCCCGCCGTGAGCTCCACCAACGGGGAGAGGGAGAGGAGGAGCCAGGTCTGTGTTGAGGGCCCAGGGACCCCACGCATGATACGACGAGCATGGCTAGAACAGTGTTAGGGGGTGGGGTCATGATGACTAGGTTCCCCTAACGTCTCCTGTCTTTCCTCCCGGGGATGGTGGTTTGTGTTTGGGGGCGGGGGGGAGCAGCACTCACCCCGAGAGAGGAGCGGATCGGAGATGGTGCGCGTGAGGAAGGTTAGCGCGACGGGTCTGCCAGACGGGGCTCTGCATGAGGGTCGAGTCACCCCTCTCGTCCTCGCATCCGTGGCATCTCTGTGGATCCATTTTGTTTGTTTTCCAGAGCTTCTTTTACCTGCAGTGTTTATGGGCCACTGGAGGAGAGATGGTGAAACCATCCCGTTTGCTTGCTCCTTGTTTGTTCATGGCTGTTTGTTTTTATTGTCAAGTCTTGTATGAGGGGGAGGGGTGTTATTGCACAATATCCTACAAATACATCTTCAGTGATCAAAACTTTGACAGTGGCAGCGCTTGTTTTACTTTTCTCAAACATTTCACTGGCTGAGTTTTGTTTTGACTTCTTTTTGAACGTTTTACGGAGGACAGTTTCTAAGTCACAGGTCTGCTCCAGTCGTAATGATCACCCTAATCAAGCAGCTAACCCTTCAACAAGGCCCAACAAGTGTGAACGGCTGCAACCCAGTCCCTGCATGCACTGCACTGTGTCCTCCATCAACCTCTGGGGCTCCACATTCTGTTGTGCCTTGACCTAAAGGGACTGTCCTTCCCATGTTTTCAGCCACCACCCCTCTCTGCCCACCACCGCCTGAGGATACGCGTATCCTCCGGGCTGCCTCACTGCATTGGCTCTCTTCATTTGATCATTTATTAAAGCTCATGTCTGCACCCCTCCCATGACCAGCAGTGCACACTAGACGCAATCGCAAGTCAAACAGTAAAAGTCGAATGAGAATGCCCTGCTCTCTTCCTCTGAGACCCACCGACTGTCCTCTTGTTTTCTGCCTTTCACAGAAAAGAGCTAAGAAACTTGAGGGGGAAACTATTTATATCAGGCATAGCAATTTAATGTTGGAGGTTTGTATCTACCTTTTGGAAATGTCCTCTTTGCTCTTTGACTGTTTGCCTCTGCACGTTCTCCGTTTGCATGGGAGTTGTATCGCTTTTTTCTTTGTCTTTTCTGTTTGATGACGCCCGTTTTTCTCCATCTCTTCATCAACCCTTCTTATATTTCCAGCTAAACCCCACAGGCTTGGCATGCACCATTTTCCTCTCTCATTCTAATGCAAGTAGCTACTCACTTCTCTTTTCTATGTCGTTTTATGGTGGAATCATTTCCTCTTTGTTTTGCTGAATATATGATTGGAAGAGTTTCTTCTCACTATCACAGTCTGCAAGCCAAACCAAACAGGGAACTTGATCCGGTGCCAAGTCCTTGTCTTTGGGACAAAAGAGTCAAAGGCTCTATTTAGCCTATGCTTTGTGTGTATTGTGCTGAATCTGATATGCACATGCCCCTATTGCATGTGTTTTGGATGTGGTCTCAACAGGATTACTATGCTTTAAGCATTTGAATGCTACAGCGGGTATATAAGAGGGCAATGCCCACCAGGTAGTGTGTTGGCCTTCCCAGTCATATATTTGGCGACAGTGTCCACTGACAGGTAACGAATGCTGCCATTGTCTGCCTTGTGTTGCTCTGATCTGCCATCCTCACAGTAACCTATCTTCACAAACCCAATGCCCCCTGGAGCTGCCCGACATGACATTCTTCTCTCCTGTTGTTATCACTGTCTAACGGGCCCTTCATCACTGGTTCTGTCTGTGTCTCATTCCGTTCTTGGATAATGGCTATGATGAATGCTAACATTGTGTGTGTGTGTGTGTGTGTGTGTGTGCGTATGTGCGTGCGTTTATGTGTGTTGGTGTAAAAAGGTGTACAAGTGGTCTTACCGTCTGTCCGCATACCATAACCATCCTACCCGCATGTTGCCACGGTGAAACAGTCCAACGGTCACCTAGAAATGTGCTCAATTGTCCTCAAGCAGCAACATTTTGTTCCCCAGACCTTTGCTGCTCATTACGCCACCAATCAATATCCATACCCTCCACTTTAGAGACGGAAATAACTTGTTTTCAACTCAGTTCAGTAAGGGGAGGGTCGAGGTATTGATTGGTGACCGACTGACTCTGCATTTTTCCAGCAGTGTCTTGTTTTAGAGAAATGTTATGGTAGAAAAATGCCACAGATATGTAGAATATTTCATTCAAATTCAAACCAATTACACATTTCACTAAGAATGGTGTGTTGCCGGCTGCCGAAGTGGACCATCTGCCTCTTGGTGGGCTGTGTGGATTTAGAATGGCATGGAGTGTGTGAGGTACCGTGGAACAGTTTCACTGCTGGCAGAGCACCACACAGATGCTCCTCAGACAGACAAGGCACCGCTGACTACTTCCAGGCGCTCTGAAGGCGGAGCACCCCCCACAGTTCCTACCGACACAGTTTCTACCGTGTCTAGCAGAGGAGGCTGGACTGTGTGTGGTATTCTATTCCTATGATTGGGAGTTGTAGATATATTGCAATGAATTGCCCTCCTGGATATGTATAGTACGTGAATCGACACTTAAACCCGATCAGGCTGTTATGGAACCGAGGATAGTGGGGCCTTGTCTGTCAGCAGACTAACTCGATGCTGAGTGGGGGTAGAGCTGCCTTTAACCGGAGATCTTGGGTCTCTCAGTGGGAAAAGCAGGTCTACCCCCTTTATTGGTCCAATATGTGTCTTGTGCTGAAAATAATGAGTTTTTTTCTGATCTTTCCTCTTCATCTGGGTGATCTGCCTCGCTGTCTCCTCTTTTACCTGGCCCCTTGGCCTTCTCACCCTTGCACATGGTTACTTTCTTTACATTTACATCTCTCTACCTCGCCTGTTCATTTGTTTGCTCTCTCTCTGTTATCTCCACCACTCTCCGTGTTCTCTTCTATTTCCCTTCTTCTCTCCTTTCGTTTTCCTTCATATTCCACCGTGCGTTCGCTGGCTCCTCTGCCTCTCCCAGGACGTGGATAAGACCCAGACGGAGATCATGCGGCACCACACCAGCATCAGCGAGCTGAAGAGGAGCTTCATGGAGTCTGTGCCGGAGCCGCGGCAGAGCGAGTGGGACAAGCGCCTGTCCACCAACTCGCCCTTCCGCACCGCCAGCATCAACGGCCAGCTGCAGTCAGGGGCCGACGGGGTGAGTCCACTGTCCCGCTGGAGATAGCACCCGCTCTGCCTGGCGCACGATTCCCCGTGCAGCGTGTGTCTTCAGTTATCGTGGGAGAATGTGGGGGAGAATGGAGGAACGCTTCTCTTTTCATTTCTTCTCAAAGGTTACGCTACTCTTTTGTTGAAGGTTGAAGCTTATTGAAATTGCGCAGGGAGCCGTCCACTTGGTGGCGCTGTTGCGTTTTCTAATACCACTTAACTGTTTTGAATTAGATTTGCATTCTTTCCTCTGTGACTGAGTGACCTCTGCCACAAGGACAAGGAAATGTTTGAAATGAGATTAGACAGAAAAGAGCAAAGGAAAATGCTGAGATTCACAACTAGATTCCCTTTCTTTGCTGGCTCTTTTGTGTGCGCCATAATGCAGAACGCTGCTTTTCAGGCGGGGAACCTTTTGTCTGCCCTAAAGCTTATATGTCGTGTTTGTGAAGACTTTGTGTGTATGTGTGTGTGTGTGTGTGTGTGTGTGTGTGTGTGTGTGTGCAGGTGAGGACGTTCCCCCTCGCCTCTCCATACAGAGTAGTTGTTGGTGTGTCTGAGGTAAAGGCGCTCTAATTTCCTCCTTGCTGGCAGGGGCTGCAGAAAGGGAGTTCACTTGCTGGAGTTTCTTTATGTGTGATAAAGAACGGACCCATAGTGTGAATGGAATAGCAGCTGGACGCTATGGCTGTGACCTATAGGCAAGAGGAGCAACTGCCTGTCTTTACCGGATTGCACTGACCTTCCCCCAAAAAGCCTCATAGATGCCCTTACCAAGCCACACCCCTCTCTTAACTCTGACACCCCTCCCCCATCCTTCTTATCACTTCCTCCGCTAAATGGCTGCCGCCAGCTTTGTGGCCCTGCTTGATCCGCCACACGCATGGCTGGGGTTTGTCCCAAACAGACAGAGCTGCATGACCTCGCCGTAATGACCCGCAACTGTTCGATGAGAGAGAGACTGAGGTGCAGAGCCAGAAAACCAACCAGCTGAAAAAAAAAACATCAAGTAGCTGTCCAAACTGACCCCCGTCCTCCTGTTCATACCATTGTCTCACCACTCCCACTTCTCCCCTTCCTGTACATGTCCCTCACTGGCTGTCTTGTGTTTTATGTCCTCTTTGTCCCACCCTCCTCACGTCCATCTCTCTCACCCCGCCTTTCTCCTCCTCCTGCCCATGTGTGGCGCCTTATCTCCTTCTCTTGCATCTTCAAAGTCCTGTCCAGTCTCCCAGTTGACTTCCGGCCCCTCACGCCTTCCTTCGTCCCCACTCCCCTCACCTCTGCCCGAGAGGGAGGCCCAGGAACTGGGAGGGGCTCAGTCCTTCCCAGGGCCGCCTCGCCCGTCCTCCGCCCAGTGTCTTAAGACACAGTTCATGTCCCGGTCCTGAACGGTCTGGGAGCCCTACCATGGCTCCTGTCCTATCCAGGGGTTCAGCACAATACCCCCTCCCCCCTTTTACATCTGTGTCATTTACAGAATTTACATCTGTGTTCCTTAATGACACTAAACTCCTACAGCACAATTTGAATGAGTGTGACACTTACTGATTCACTCTTAGAGAAACATGTCCACCCTTATCTCATTGTATTGTTCTACACCAGTCTATTAGCTAACTTCAGCTACATTGCCAAGTCCTCTTTACCTGACACTAACTTGCATGCAAAAACGAGTTTAGAAAACACTACTCTTTTTATAACGTTATGATTACCTTTTTAACCCACTATGGACTTAGTAAGGAGTTCCAGGAAATGGTGACGAGGAGGTTTTTTAGTTTCTCTGACCCTGGTTTAAGCACTAGAGAGGGCACACTGTGTTCTGGCCCCCACCCTCAAGACGGTTTCTATGGCATTTCTCTTTCCGATACACGGTGTAGACGTTGCACTGCCAAAACAGTTTGCACTAGCTAGCAAAGGACCTGCCAGAGAATGCCTTTGTGTAATCCCGTGCTGCCGAGCAACACTCCATAGCTTCTTCTCTACTTCTGATACCAATGTACTGGTGCTGCCATGAAGGCCCAGTCTGCTTAGGTTATCCAGAGGGTTGGACATCCAGAGGTAATCCCGTTGTCTTCCTCTACCTTAGAAAGCACGACTGGAGACCTTCATCCCCACTCTCCACCCGTCCTGCTTCCCTAAACCCTTCCACTCCCTCCCCCTCTCCTTGTCCGACCTCATCCCTTGTGTGTTGGCCACCCCCTATCCCCCCCACACGTCTGTTCATTGTTCTCTGTCTCTCTTGGTCTCCTGTTGCTGAGCACAGCGAGGGAGGAGGCCTCTGTTTGCACACAAGGTAAGGCTTCCAAGAGGGGCCCCAGCGCCTGGGGGCCCTCCGCTCTTCAGTCAGGACTGGCTGCTGGAGGAGGACGAGGAGGATGAGGACGACGACGACGAGGATGAGGAAGAGGAGGACACAACAGAGGAGGAAGAGGAGGAGCAGGCTGGCGCTCGCTCATTAAGGGTGTCCATTGCCATGCCAGAGGAGGAGAGGAGCCCCTGCCAGCTGCGGCCAGCCCAGCTCCAGCAGTCTCGTATCTCCTTCTTCCTTTCAGGCATGCTGGTGATGGCCCTGACTCTTGTCTGGCTGGTGTTCATCTGATTGCAAACCACAGCGTCCCATTCAAGTTGCATCCTAACTTTTGAGTCAAGCAACTGCTTTTTTTCCCAAGTGCTTTTTAAGTCATTCATCAGTTTTTTGGGCCCGGTCTGTATTCGCTTCTTGATTGTACTTAGTTCCCCCTGTTTCTGCAGACCAATCATCTAAGTATAAGTATCCCTTCAACCATAGACCAACTGAAACAAAATAATATTCACAAAAAAACAAAACTATCAAGTTGTACGTTTCTAGGCCATTGGTTTAGATTAGACTTACTGGCGGGCGGTTCCATATAGATTTACTGTGTTTCCAGGCATTTCCAGAGCATCTCTGGATGTGACAGGTGTCACTCACCACGGTCTGCTGCTCACCCTGAATGTTGCCTTTTCCTGTGTACTCTACTCTCCGCCCTGCCGTCCAGAACAGTCAGGGTTGTCCCATTAAACCAGTTGTTGATGATTCTTGTGGATCAGTTGGTTTGATCTTTTTACTCAGACGCTGAGTTAGGCTCGTTACCATTAACAGGTTTATGGGTAAGGCAGTCAAACCAACTGAATGGTTCAATTAACTACATAAGGTGCGTGTAAATCCTTTGCATATAACATTTAGTTTCTGTAAAGCAACAATTTAGTGATAACTTCAATAATGTAAAATATCATTTAATTTGAATTGTGTATTGTACAGTAGAGAATCCATAACGTCAAATGCATATTGTAGCCCTAGACAGTTGTTAACCCAACCGTTGTATGGTTGTGAGTCTAACTTGGTCAAAATAACTCACTGATGTGGTTCACTATCCCTGGGTTACCTATTTCTGACCTAATATGGGTTAATTTTCTGCCCAGCATTGTTTGATGTGCACTCTGTTTTCATTAGTTGTACATTCTCAAGTCGTACTACTGCAGGAGCTTGCAATTTTGTTTGATCATAATTGTAGCAGGACTCAAATGGCCAACAGCTGGAAGTAATTTATCCGGTATAGAATCCATGAGCATGAGCAATGTTTATATTCCACTGAGTGTCTGCAGGAAAAGACAGACAAAAAGAAATTCAACATCTTTAAAATAACAGAAACCCATGAGTTTCTGTTCTTCTTTTGCTCTTGTAACTTAGAAGGCCTTAAACTGAGTGTATTCCTAAAGCATGGTGTATTTGTTTACCTGACATCACTTATGGTTACCAAAAGCAAGAACAATGGTTGCTAAGCATTGCACTACTGTTGATAGTACGGCACTTCCTTTGCTTGCTTTAAATCAAGTCTGCACATTGTAACAATCACTGCCTGTCCCTTCTTGCAATATGAGAACAATATTGAAGGAGAGCACTTACCCAAGAATGACTGTTTGACTCTCTTGTCAAGGGTGGAAAACACCTCCTGAGTTGCTTGGAGCTCAATATGTAGTTCAGCCCTTTTTACGTCTTCTCAACTAACTATTTACGTTCATCATCACCTGTTGACTCTCGGGGGGGGGGGGGGGGGGGGGGGGGGGGGGGGGGGGGGGGGGGGGGGGGGGGG
>JAVQJS010061455.1:0-34356 GCA_036024795.1 Galaxias rostratus | reverse complement strand
AATCAAAGTGCCATTACTATACATTACAATATGTAGGTGTCTAAAATTTTAAAATAAACGATCCCTTGGCTTAGTAACAGTACATAGTTTGCATGACACTTTCTTTTCTAAGATTGTCTTACTTGTTTTGTCTAACTGACAAAAACATTGATTGAATACGGATAAACACTTGTCTCGTGTGTTATATCGATTGAAAAAAATGCAGAGGAGTTCATAGTTTACAGAATGTAGCATAGTTTGCTTTGCATTAAATGGTACTGCTATACATACAGCATATAGCAATTGATTGAAAATACATTTTTAAGGACATGAAAATCATATACTATTTTATAAGCAAGCATGCATTTTTTGTATTAGCTAAAACATTGACAGTTCAAGACAAAACCATTTTAAGTAAATAATTTGTTTTAATTTGATTTATTCTATCATATTTCAACAGATAAGTTCACAAAACATTTTTAGTTCCTTAGACCGTTTTCATTTTGTGATTAACGTCGGATGTAAGGAAAGAATTTGACGAACAATTACATCACAATCTCAAAACTAGAAAGGTGGCTGTGTTAAAACACTTGAAGGTTCATACTTGCCAACATTGTTTTAGATATTGATACATTAATGCTGAGATCACAATAAAAAACAGCAGAGCGAGGTGGCTTTTTCATAGCTAACAAAGTAATGCTCAGAGCCCCCCTCCCCTTATTGTGAGTTGCCAATTTTTCAGCACATGACCATTGCTGACGCTACTTTGACTCAAAGAGTTTTTTCTGCCATGTGGTCTTATCCTTAGGTGGTAACTTCGGAAAGTAGTTATTGTCATAATTGGGGGCTCAAGTATATTTTCACCCAAAAGTGAGAGTGAAAAATGGTTTAAATATGCATTATTGTATTAAGTAAAATCATAGTTTCAGATCTGAATCCTTCCCTGATGTGTGTCAAAAAACCTTAGCAACTATATGTTTGTTCATAAATAATATAAATTATATAGAAGTCTCTTGTTAGCAAGTCAGTGTTAACGAGAGAGACATTATGGGTCTACCGGCCATATGGTTCACTGGCAAGCTGTATGGAGGAAGGAAAAAGTCACTAAATCCTTTGAATGACACATTATTTGGGAATATGAAATCATTGTATTGCTTATTGTAATCTTATTAATTCATATTCATGCTTATCTAAGGATTTAATAGTTTAATCATTAATTGAAACAAAATCTTTCATGATCATGTGAGACCACGTGCACATGTGTTTATCAGTCACTTACTGCGATGCTGGATTTAATGGCCTGGAGCTGGAAGAAGACTTTGCTGCCTTCTTCTGGGCATACAGTTCTTATTTCATCCCTTGACATCCCCAGGAGCAGTTGACCATTCAGAACCCCCAAGCTGCGGACAGTTCTGTAAGCAGTAGAAACAACCATGGAATAAAGAAGTATATTTCAGTGATGCTGTATTCTTTTCCACAGACAAATCACCACCTACAGTTTGGAGAATCCCTTGTACTGTAGCCAGGCTGTTACGTCCACTGATCTGGACATCATGTCAAGGGGTGGAGGGCCCTGTTTATCCTATGGTTTGACAAAACAAATGATATAGGAATGTTATGATAGCTTGTTGCTGTACTCACAGGTCATGATGACGGACTGAATTCTAACCGACCTGATAATTATCCTTTGTCTCAACCTCATTCATAGGCTCTAGAACATTCTGAGGAACATGGCCCTCTTCCTCACGACCATTACGGACTTTCCACCATTGCTTGGACTTGTCTACCACCTGTTAATACATAACAAAAAAATGTAAAAAGCATTACACGCTGATTCCCTCTTGCTTCTTTACCGCATACTTGTTTGTTATAAAAGCTTTTACATCACCTTACCTGCACAACATCCCCCTTCATGACACTTAACTCCAATGGATTCCTTGCCATGAAATCGTAAATCACACGCATGTATAGGAGCGGTTCACCATGGCTGTAAAAAAACACAAATGAAGTGGGGTGGCTATGCAAAAACTACACATGACTCATGATCTCGAAACAACTCCGCTGTTTTTATTAGATAGTGCATACCGTGCTGGTGGTGGAGGACCCCAGGCATGGTTCTGTGAGGGATGTAAAAGTTAAATTAAAGCAAATGAATCGGTTTGAAAGACTTGCACATCGTTCAGGTCCTGTCAGGTAATTCTACATCAATACCACATTGTACCTCCTCAGACTGCCACTGTTTGTCCCTGGTGTACTGGTTTTGGTCGTTTTGAAAGCCAGGTGCCTGGTATTGGCTGTTGCTTCGACTCAACGATTGTCTCTGAGAGGAAGGTGGCGCAGGTGGCTGCCAGCCATCACAAAACTGTGGTATGTAGGGTGGGATCATGTCTCCATTTGGCCATCTAGACCTGTATTGCAACAAGTCAAATTAAAATCAATTAATCCTCATTCTGTGCTCACTTGATTGCAATATTAGTGTGGTTGGCAAACCTGGGCACGTTCCAGCTGTTCCCAAGGGACTTCCAAAGCTGATCCTCCTCTGCACTAATCACCTGACTGAGGAGAAGCAGGGCCTGCTCTGTCAATAAGGGGGAAATTACCGTCGAGGGAAGATCTTCGGGAAATTGAGGAACTAGCTAAGAAAGAAGAAGTAATCAGATCATTAAACTTGGTCTACAAGGCATTTTTGTAAGTTATATACTTTAAACATATGAAACTTCGGCCCAACAGTTACAAATTACTGCTTACTCAAAACACAAATAACAGTTTTTGATAGAGAATGGTAGAGAAGACATTTACCAAGGCTAGTGTAGAGAAGAGGATGTGTACAAAATCTGGAGCACTTGGATTACTGAGTTCCAGATTAAGTTTTCCCTGTAACAGTAAAATAAAAGTTAAACAAAGAAAATAACTGTATGACCCCAGTTACAAGTGTGTAATATCGTGGATTTACACATTGACATTGTGGCCTATAATAGTTTCCTATAATTACTCCCATGACATGTAAATGTGTGTAGTTGTTCGTCTGGTGATTTGAATGACATTTAAAGTAGTATCCAAATTATTTCAATGAATAAATTTGATAAACGTACCAATAGGTTGAACCCATACTTAATTTTCTGAAGACAGGAGACATATTCGTCCCAGTGTGGTAAACCAGTTGCAGCTAGAGAAAAGAGAGAAAACAAGCTTTCTGTGGTGTGGACAGATGTTTACAAATATTTCTAATTGCTACTAGCTGGCAACAAATTGTAAATTACGTTTTTTTGAAGCTTTCTTCTTTTTTTTCTTTTTTTCTGAAATATTTGGTACTGCAATAGCAACCCGCCCCATGAAGATCTCAACGTCATTTAAAACATGGTTAAATATATCCTGTAAATAAAAAAAGTGTTACAGTCTTCATACTATGCACGCACAAAACATGAACTAGCAACACATTCATACTACCGTTCCTTGTGAGAAGGAAAGGAACTTACCACATTTCTATCCGTGTCTGATGGTAGTGGCGGCCCCTCTTGTCGGAGCTGTGATCCATACATATCAGCACTGTAAGGTGGTTCATCCTGGGTATGGTAGAATGGATGTGGAGATATATTTTCTGGAAACAAAAGGCAATTATATATAATACAGGTTTCATAATAGAGGTTATGTATACATATATATTTTGAAAACAATCTGTTTTTCTAAAGAGATTTTTTTTTTGCTTACAACAATAACAATGTCTTAAATATACTTGAACCAAAGGTTTTTATAGGATCTCAAGATTCGGAAGTTGTACGATACAGCTACTTTCCACTGATGTTTGTCTTAAAAGACGATAAATAATCACATTCAATCCAATTCTTACCTTGTTCCCTGCTGTTCCACTGAGGGGCAGGGTGATCTGGGGGAGGGGAGGTTATATCCCACTGCTGCATTGGATGAGGCCCAGGCTGCTTGAAACTTCCAGGAAGCTGTTGGGCAATGATGTTTTCTAGGTTGTTTCTGATGTAACAACAAATAAAACTCAGTTGAATGATACTTTGTCAAAGTGGTTTTAGCACCTGTAAAGATTGCCAACATTTTCTGAAGAAAATTGTATGAATAGGTGTAAGGCCTTTGTGAAATTGAATAACATGTGATTTACCTGATCTGATCCCTCATCTCAAACTGTTCTCTGCGGGGTTCAACATTTAGCCCTCTGTTCTCGATTGCTTTAGCCAGATCAGTTCTGATATGCTCTGCCTGGGAAGTGCATACAAATTATAGGCCAAAAACAAAACTCCAATCCAAAAAATGACTTTGACCATCAAGTTTTTTAAAATAGTTAATGGTTTTGTCAAAGACTGTAAATAATGTACATATTGCCGTCCGTTCACTGCTTGGTACCTGGTAAAATACAATGAGTTGCAATGAGAGTATCGTTGCAATCAGACGAAGGATATGATCGGTGAGAATCCTCTCAAACACCAGTCAATGAGCTGCCAGAGACTGAGACTAATATTCTGTCCAAGCAGCGTTTTGCTTCTTAAATAGGATATAGACTAGGCCTTACAGTTGGTGTTTTACAACTTGCCAAGGATGTCTAGGATTATGCCAAATAATATCTAAATTAAATTTGCCTTAAAGAATATACATAGTAGTGAGCTTTGATTTACCCCAACTTCCTCACACTGGAACATGAAAACCTGAGTGAAGTGTTTGTTCGGGTGCTGTACAGTGACTGTGAGGAGGGAGTTGTAGGCGCAGCTGTCAATTACTGCCTTGGTCTGCAGGATGCAACTCAAGGGCAGGGATTCCAGCTCTGCCTGAGGAACCAAATAAAAAGTCAGAAGTGACAGTATGTCAGATTATATAGTGCTATAAATGACAGTGGACAAATTAAATCAAAGATAAAATGCATTGCTAAAACAGCATAGACCCATTGAAGCTGCCGACAGCAGTATTGGACTTAAAGTTTGGACTGAACTAGAAATAAAAATAAATGTTTTTACAGGTATTCTTACAAGCATCTACAAAATGAAATATGACATTTGACTAACCTTGGTCTCAATGTCAGTGAGCTGTAAGTTTCCCCTCTTCACCTCCATGATCATCTCCTGGCCCCATACACGGCCTTTCACATCTAGTCTCTTCAGTCTGGTCACACAGTCATCCAGACCTCTCACCTCTTGGCCATCTTGCTCACACGTAAACAGATGCTGCACAGGGTTAGTAAACAGAAACGGAAAGAGCTCATTTTAGGACGTTGAAGTACCGATTAGTAAAACAGTGACCAAACACAATAGCACACAAATTCCGTTATTTACAACGATGTACTTAAAGGTAAACAAATAAAACTGTTACCTCCACTCTGTACTGAAAGTTGTCAGGCTGTTTGTTCACTGATTCAGAGTATTCTTTTCTCTGCACTAAAAGATTAAACAATAAAGACTTGAATGGGCCTGACTGTGGACAATTATGAGTGATGGAGAGAAGGTAAAATAACCACAAGGTAAAGTTGTGCTTTTCACCGCCCTTGCCATATTAACTTACTGTAAATTGACTTGCCAGTGGGCCTAGACATGCTTGATCTTTGTGAGGAAGATTCTTCCTGTGAAAACCCTCTGAAACAAATGATAACAAATTAATGTCAACGCATACAGAAATGTGTTCTGTAATAAAGATGACTGTTGGTTAAGGTGAGGCAATGTATTTTCCTATAGTGTGTGTTAGTCACATAGGATCTAATCTTACACACCCTCCACATAATACGTTCAGGACAACTAATCTTAATCTTTGGATGGAATATACAACTTGGGGAGAACAGTGTTGCAAGAGGTTTCCTCATGTCTGCTGGTGGAATTGAGTCTGGGTGGTGATGATGATCATAGCAGTACAATACCTTGGCTGATAAGAAACGGGGCTTGAATTTCCATACATCATTGAGCTCTGTCACAAACCTGAAGGAGCCAGGACCATTGTTAGTAATAACTTGCTGGAATAAACTACAGCAAGCAAAGATCAACATTTCCAACCAATATTTCCAATAAAACATACTCCAACGCAAATTTCAAGTAATGATATTTCAGATAACAAATAACTTGTAGTCTATAAAAAAACACTACATTACTAGATACTAAATTTAATATTAGCAAAGCAAAAAATTACAAATAAATTGTTTAATAATACAACACAACAATCGACAAACCAAAAACTAAATGATTAAACACCCCCTGAAAATGTACCCAGTTTTTTAGAATTCTGGGACATTGTCTAACAGAAGCAGCAAAAATGAAATAAATAAATAAATAAAAAGGTCCCTAATAGGAATACAATGACTAACCCTTTTGAATACAGACATTAACAGGGGCTTCTAAGACACAAAGTAAAAATGAAATAATATTTAGAAAATCCGTAAAGGTGTTTTCAAAGCATTGGATTAACAAACAATCATCCTGAATTTGAAAAGGAATAAACAGGTTCCAATACAAACATCTAATTGTAAAACAGGGAGCCTATCAAGAGTGCATACTATTGATATATTATATTTGTGAATACATACGTTATTCAATGATAGAAAATATAAACAAAGAAAACTCTCTTTCTTTTATCTGACATAATAAAAAGTTAAGTTACACAACTCTGTTGGTCTTACTCGATATACCTTGAGCATGTTTTCAGAAAATGGTTGTAGTTTTCCAAATTACCTTTCGAGAGTTTTTGTCCTGTTTTCACAACTTCGGTTTATTAAATGATAGAAAATCAATCAATGCTATTTACATCTAAAGAAGCACCCATGACAGAGCTGTTGCTCAAATGAGCATGCATAATTTCCTATCGGAAACTATGGTCAAAGT
The DNA here is from genome assembly GCA_036024795.1 of Galaxias rostratus. Lineage (NCBI taxonomy): Eukaryota > Metazoa > Chordata > Actinopteri > Galaxiiformes > Galaxiidae > Galaxias > Galaxias rostratus. The sequence continues at coordinate 27,559 of JAVQJS010061455.1, read as the reverse complement.
ACATTATATGTGGTGATGGGGTGGACGTTTAGCTAGGTTATAAAGTCACCATGAACAAGAGCAAATTGCATGTTAGGCATCTTAAAGTCCAAAGGTTAGGGAACACCCAGCAATATATTCTCTGCGTTGGTCTGATGTTCAGTAAACAAGTAAAAGGGCACTTACTTCTAAAACAATTATGCTAGATTATTTGAATAGACTTGTTGTCCAAAAATACATATTGATACTGCATATCAGCAGTGTATGTTCTTCCCGTTTCTTTTGTGTATATGCCATTTGTTTGTTCTGTAATTAGTACTAATTCCCATAAATTATACATTTGTAATATTATTAAAAATGTATTAGATTACAATTACACCATGACCCCAAGAGTCACATCCGCAGTTAAAAAGCACAGAAAAAAAACCAGGTCACGGATTAGGAAAAACATTTATTTTACTTTTAGTTTAGGTGTATCTACACACAATCATGACAAACACCATATTTAGAAGAATATAATGTAATCATGAAGAAAACGTGTACATCCGGTCAAAGGACAAAATGTTGAGGGTTCTGAGTGTCTTCTCTGAAGAATTGATAGTTTAGGCGGTGGCCTTAGCCTGTGTGGCCTTAGCAAGAGACTTCAGGTCTGTGATGCACTTGGCAATGCTCTCTTTCTCCTGAAAGAAAAAAAAAACAAGGAAGGATTGAATAAAAATTAGGTTTGGAAGAAAAAAAGTGCTTGTACTATAATTGGGTTGACATGCAGAACTACATATTTTAAGGTTTTAGAATTTACAAAAGACTTGTTTAACAACACACAGCCCGCTCTTATTTCTGGCTCAACCACAACATCTAGTGGCATAGTTTAGGTCCACAGTAAACACAGCATGCTCTAATTTGCCTTATTCTGAGTAACAACATTACATTAAACACACCGGCATGCATTTAACAAATGTAACTTGTTGACACTGTGACAGTATGAATTGACAAACTTTATCACAAAGAATTAGCCAACCTGCTGAGGTGTTATGCTGCCGATAACGTTCTTTCGCACCCAGTTGACCATATGCTCCTTCTCCATCTGACGGTGGAGGTTCTGCAGGGCGATCTGGTAGTCAAGCCGCTTCTTCACTTCATTGTTAACCATGTGTAGTCTTTCTCTCTGGTTGGTCTCCAGCAGCATGGCTACATTGTTCTGGAGAGGGAGATATAGACAATGTTGTCACTTCCATGTAAACATGCACAATGTCCCTATAATAAAATGTTTACCAAATAACATTAGAAAATTAACTACACTATCCAATAAATATGTTCAAATAAAAGTTCAATAGATTTGATTGAAAAGTTTGAGAGAACTTGCAATTATCATTGGGTCTGTTTTTTCCTGCTTTTGATTAAGTGTATCACATTAGGTAAATAACAGACATGGTAAATTACATTTTTTCAGCAGTGTCAGGACAGTCGGCCTTTTGATAAGTGGCCAACGTTTCAGTTCAGGTTAATGACTCAATTGACAACTTCTGTACAGTTCACAAACGAACCCACGATACATTAGAGACGCGAAGTGAAAAAAGGTGATTGACCGGTGGCTAAAATGTTCTCACCTTCTTGGCATCAAAGAGCAACTGCCTTCCCTCTACCCTCCACTGCTCTTTCTTCTCATCTTCGATAGCCTGAGCCAGGCTAGCCATGGCTAGATCTTTCACTTCCTGGGCCTTAGCCACTTTCTCCTGCAAAGTACCAGCATTGTCAACAAATAAAGTGACACACGAGTATCAGAGACGCTGATGATGCCATTTTACATGTAGTGATGTTGTGGATTGTTTTTAATTGTTTACTAAATTCACATTGTCAAAGGGCATAAGTAAAAACAAGTCTGGGCAACATACAAGTATCATAGATAATGTATTATGTTTTAACAGCATTATGTTTTAACAGTTGAGAAAGAGAGATGTGGTTTAAATACCGGACTCTAAAACAATGGCTATAACCCACCTCATTCAGTTTATCTGCAAAAGCAGCCACATCAGGCCCAAACTTCTTGACACCGTACACTACGACAGCGCCTATGGAGGCAGCAGCGAAGGTCTCATGGTTGATAACATAGATTTCCTTGGACAGCATGTAGAGCAGAAGGCCAGTACCAAGCATGTATGGACCTGGTTGATAAGAGGTGGAAAACAGTACAATTGGAAAAAAACAACAACAGTGAACAGTGAGTTGAAAAGGCCTAAACTGTTTTATTAAACAACATAATACAATGTCATTCATTATAGTTTCCATGATCTAAGAATTGACGGATCAGATCAACATTATGGACCTGTAACACCAGTCTTTGGGTATAGGATCTGAAAGAGCTCCTCAGGGATAATGCCATGGCGAGTTTTGCCTCCCTTCTCTGGCAGGGCAGGAACAGGGGCTAGACTCTGAGACGATGTGTGGAGGGAGCGGGATGCCTGGGTCAGGCTTTTGGAGAAAACATAAAAGATAACACAAGATTGACATTTCGATGAGCCTGAGAAGAGACAGAAAATATGCAGTCCCAAGAGAATGGTTTACAATCTAAAACATTCCCGCGAACAATAGAACTACTTAATTACTAGTATAACTTCGGGTGCAAGCTGACCATCGTTAAGGACGAATTAAATTACAGCATTATAATTGGCATACGTTAGCTTCCAAATTACAGTAACATACCCAGCTCCAAGGGGACTGCTGTTTTTCGCAGCATTGGCTGTAAAAGAAAAGACAAGCATGTAACATTGATAAAATGAAGAGTAGACTAGATCAATTTGGAATGTCAATGACACCTCAGCTAACTTTAGCTTGAACGAAACTTTCTCGCCAAGCCATGTGTAAAAAGTCGTTCAAATGCGCACGGTAAATAATGAGCAGGGTGGGGTGAGGGTGGGGTCGAGAATTAAACACTAACTTTAATCTTTGTCATTAATGTGGTTATGGTACAAATATGAGCAAGATGCATTGGCATGCATTGGCTTGCTTTCTAGCTTTTCGTAACTAGCTAGCGTAACGTTGTCACTGATGACTGCTAACGTTAGTAGCTTTTAATTCCATCTCATTGCTAGAAAACTGTATATTTGAAAACATGGTTGGTAGCCTGTTGCAACAAGACTGCGTAGAATAGCAATGGTTAACCATTGCTTGCTCGTTGTAATGTCAGATGGTCTCCGTTTCCATAGCCCTACTGGAATTAATGAGGCCTTCATTTACCCTTCAAGCTTCGGCTTTACATTCACAATAGTTAGTACTCCTTCATTTGTCCATTTACTGAATACTGCGTAAATTTTGTGTTCATAGTTATATTATAACGTCATGCATTGCATACCTGAAACGAGAATTAGCCTTGACAACATATTTGAAAGACGAAGTGCCAAGTTCTTGATAACCCGAGCACTGCGCGACACAGTGAGTGCTATTCGTGCCCTTCTCGGCTTCTGCAGAGAGCACAAGATGTCTAATACACCGGAAATACTAGGATAATTGTAAACAACGCGAGATGTGAATTCTGTTAGCTTCAGTGTAAAATGGCACAATGCTTAAATTGAACGCTAAACTTGTTTGGGCTAGAATGGACTATAAACACATCTTACAACCAGATGGAAGCAAATACATACTCCAACGTGCCTTTTGAGAATATATCTAATTCGAAAGTTGCTACATTTTGGTACAATTCATTCTAACTGTCAAAGTCAAAGACAGGCGTTATAAATTTTTTCAACAAAAGTTAAAAAGTTAAAACTTGTAAATAGTTTGAATCACTATCTGAATTAATTATATACAAAAAGTGATATATTTTCATAAATGTATCTTTATTATACACCTGACCAGATGCATTAATCAGTGGCGATTTTAGACTTTTTGGGGGCGCTCAGGCTCACCTTCATTTGTAGGTCTATACCACCTTATAACAATGTTACGAAACTCTACAACAGCACAACATTTTGTCATAATAAAATGTAACACACAAATGAAGTAAAAAGAGAAGTAAAAAAAAGAAAAGAAAAAAGGCATGATAACATGACCCTTCTCCAACCAGTCCATGTCACGTTAGGTCACTCTATTTTTCAGGCCTCTCTCTATTTCAACCATCGTCTCCCTACTGGGTCGTCCCCGATTTACGCATCACAGCTACTGTATGTCCGTCCGTGCAACAGTAGAGCAAGGTAGATGACAAAAGTAAACTCTTTAAATCTGCGATATTTAGATCCCCAAAACACAATTGCTCTCCTGCTGAGCCTATTATTACTAAGCAGATATATATATAAAAAAAAATCTGATATGACATATAAGCATATTTCGTACTTCATTAAAAATGGCTGGCTGAACCTAGAGAGAATATGCATGCAAAGTCAAAACTGTTGGTTTGTTGTTTTGGGCTGTATTCAATAAAATATCTATGAAGAAGTTAGCTTGTTTAAAACCCAGATAATTTATTTGATTTCAACCCAAATAGTTTCTCAACATTGGTTTCCATGCTGTTCCCCTCTCAAAGTATATATATATATATATATTACTGCTTCATGCATATACTGCATATACTGCTTGGCATGCATTGTTTGATAGTGCTCCATTAACCTGTCGATAGGGGTATGCCAGCCTTCTCAGCAGTTTGTCATTAGTGATATACTCACGTAAAAATGCAATTGCTAAACTGCTACCCACCAGGGTGCACTATTCCATATGTACTATTTAGTTCCCACACCTCAATTAAAAGAGTGGTGCCCTAACAATGGTGTGTGTGTGCATGTATGGTGACAATAAACGACCTACTACAATAAACGTTGCTGGTTTGGACGCAGTCTGATTTTTTTTTATGTCTGTTAAAGACAGCACACTCGTACTTACAAGAAAGGGTATGATCCCACTCACTAAACACATACACGTACAACTGTCTCATTTACGAATACAATGGAAATTACTCTTCAAACACATGCACAGTTGCACACATCCAAATATTCACATAATCAGCTTTCACAACAGAAAGAGCTACCAGGGTATGTCTATAATCTTTGGGCCCACCCTGTAAGGCCTCAGAATTTAACACGAGTGGCTGCTAAGATAGAGGAACATATGACTAGTGTGGCTACCATCCGCTTCCTGTGAAATATGCAAAAGAGAAACAACTACATGACTGCGGCACAGATACTACTGAACAATTTTGGAGTCTAACTTATTTTCCCACTCCTTGAACTTGAACCTTGAAAGTAATGGATTTGCAGGTAAAATTGGACTCAATACCTTCTGAATGAGTATAGGGCTGAATTTTAATCATCTTTGTGCATCGAGAAACAGTTTTTAGTTCTTAAAGTCTTCACAGAAAGAAGTAGATATACCTTTTCTTAACAGCACTTCAGGTCTACAAATGAGAGATTGTTTAATAGTGAAATAATTTACATATTAAATCTCAATATTTTCAAAATGTAAGGCAAATTGTTCATAAATTCCTTGCAGTTTAACAGAAATACATTTCTCACAGACTGTAAAGAGATGACAAAAAATGCACCATAACACTAAATACGCTACAAACATTTCGCAAGCATATGCTTTTATAACTGGATTTTTGTTTCAATGTATCAAAGAACGATACACAGAAAGCTACTGACATTTCTATATTTTTACAGGTGTAATTTACAACATTTTTCCACCACCCACGAGGAATACAGACCGTAGACAAATGGAGACACATGCTGTGACTTGGTTGCAAATTTCTCCAGTGAAAGACTATGACAAAAAGCTTGAAGAAAGGGCAGAGAGGCACGATTGTCTCAGAGGGCGCAATAATGTTACTTCTTGCCGGAGCCCAACAATAGAACTTGACACAAAATGGATGAAGTATGAAATTCAATACAAGAGATATCTGGAGTTTCGAAGGCGGCGATCAATAAGCCCAGAGCAATGTGGTTCAATACCAAAGAGACCAAGAAAATGTCAAGCAGTGGGAAATGCTCATAGAACATATTTTTGTGGCCAAAAGTCCAGGTCAGACATAAAGTATATAGATAATCAAGTGGGCACTACATCTAACGGACTACCATTAGTGACTACTCCAAGCAAACCAATGACCGATAGGAATACAAGTAGCAGTGAATGGGTAAAAATTACAAGCAGCAAAATATGGGTAAAATGAATAATTATAACCCATGACTATTTTACTTTTATGCAGTATTGTTATCTTCTACTTAATTCATAGGTGACTATGTGGTTAGAGAAAGAAACTTTAAATAAGAATGATAACCACACTGAAAGAAATCATGAGACTGCTTTGTCTACTTCTACATCTGTCATCATGGACTCAATCCAGCTGATGGGAAAAGCTTCGAAAACTAAAAAGACAGGCAGTAATTGATCTCAACCTACATAGTATTCTTTTTTTATACGAATATTTGTTTATTTTCAACTATTTTCTTACAGACGACAAAACTAATTTCAGACAACTGCAAAAGCTGACACCCCAAAAAAAACTGTGGGATACTACCGTACAAACGGGGTGAGTTTGATTCCAGTTTCATAAGTCGCTTGATTTTCAATAAAGAAATATCTGTCTGATTAAAGTAACATTTTTGTCATGTAGGCCTGGTTTCATCACGGTAAAGAAATCTGTGAGTTTCAGTTACTTGCTAAACATATTGTTAATGTTTACATTTTATATTTGAGACATTGAAGGGAATAGTAGGTGGTATTCAAATTGTAAGAAATGCTAATGTACTTTTATCTCCCTTCCAATAAGGAAATTCAACAACTAGCTGACTACTTGCAGGTAAAATACCTTTAATCTTTGGTTCTTCAGAGGCCTTGGTGAAAAACTGAATATGGATTTGTTCCAAAAACTTTAAAGTAAAACAACCCACTGCAACAGATGTCATCAGATTTTAATTTGTCTCAGGTCTGGTCTTTAATACTACAATTAGAAAAAAGTATTGATACTGTTAAGTAGATACATATTGTACAGTACTATCACTGTGCAGTCCCATGTATGTTTTTGACATAGACATCATTTTTTATTGCTTTCCCTTTTAATATTTTTATTTGCCCACCAGGAAGCCTTGTGGCGAGAAGAAAGCCTAAATAACAAGCTGGATGTTGTCAAAAGGGGTGCATCCACCTTGTTAAACTCCTCTGAGAAACTATGGAAAGTAAGCCACTCTTTTCTCCAAAACTGAATGTCTTCACTGGCATCTAGTGATCAAATACTACTACTACTTAAGTCAGACTTAATGTGAATTACATCCATAGGCAAAAAACAAATTATGACCAGTTACATTTTTAAATAGATTATTTCTGTGACACAGTTAACATCTGCAGAATGTATTTTTACCACAGGACGGAAATTAGGGCCTGTGGTTTGAAGCTTTATCTAGGGTGCTGCAATACATTATACTGACTAGGAAGAAAAACAAGCTTTCACACAGGAAGAGCTATAATGCATGTGCTGTAACTTGTTGTGGCTCAATTAAGCTTTTAGTCTTTTCAGTCTGGTTTGTTAGGCAGCAATGATTGGTTGTAGCCAACAGAATAGCGGATAATTTAACAATTGAGTGTTGCATTTTTGCAGCTGTATGACCTGGCAAATATTGCAATCCAATATAACTATTTGCCTTTTGGTTTCCTTAATATTTTGTGTCAACACAGTTCCTTTAAACACTTTCTATCAGCGTCCAAACTTGTTGGTCATATAAACGCTATTGTTTATAAGGCATACCAGTGACATCCTCATTTTATCCGCTGTTTAGATGTCTGTATCTTGCCCTTTGTAGGTATTATCCTCGTTCAATGAAAATTTGTTATCTGCCGTTACATTTCACCTTTGCCGGTTTCAATAAAACACATGCATTTCCTCTCTTACCCACAAAGACTTGCTTTAACGAGGACCTTCTGAGAAACCAGATCAAGGCTCTGGAAGCACAGCTGCAAGTCTCCACGCAGGTATGAAGTCTGCAACTGCCTCCTTAGAATGTGATACAGTAGTACAGTTCTGGAAAAACATCTGATGTAAGTTGTACTGTATTGTTCTACCTTCTTGCAGAAGTTCCGAACAGATAAAGTTAAGACGTTTGTGGTACAAATGGAGAAACAGAAGGAGATGTACGAAGAGAAGGCCTTGGCAGCTGTACAAAGAGCCACTTTGGAAAAAACTGAAGCTCTCAGCAAGGCTGAGATCCTACAGGTTGGACCTTTCACTATCACTGTAACCTTCCTACTAATAGTACTTGAAGCTCTAGGCACGTTTAAATTAATAGTGCTGTATAATTTCATAGGGTCTTAATAGTTGCATTTAAATTGAAAACAGTCAGCCAAACAGTGTTGTAAAGAACTAGCTGTGCAAAGCTTAGCAAATAAGCATGTGTTTTGTCCTTACAAATTAAAACTATGTTGGAACATTTTGTGTGTCAACATCAGGAAGCTCTGCAGGCGGTCAAGGCAGACGCGTCACGATGGCAGGGCTTGTATGAAGAGCTGATTGAGATCTACAACCAACTGAAGAAGAGCGAGGAGCTCAGTACTGGACATGTGCAGCAGCTGCAAAGCCAACTGGAGGTAATTATTTGGGTTTAAGTTTGGTAACAACTGCAGATAAGACAGAAGGCATTTAATGTTGGTGAGTCAATTCCATATTGTGGCCATCATTTTTAAGTCAATGTGTAGCTGTGCAGAGGTCGAGAGACGTGGTTGAGAGAGGAGTTGGAAATTCAGCAATGTGATGGAGAGGAGCTACATTCCAGGATCATACAAATACAGGAGGACAATCAAACCCTGAGAGAGGAGATTCACCATCTAAAAGGTTGGGCTTGAGTCCATACAATAAGTTGTACATGTGAATGTGTTTGATTAAAACATGAAACATTGCATTCAATGTTGTGTATAGCTACAGAGATAATCGCACAAACTTTACACAAATTTCCAAAGTAAACTGCTGAGATTAGATAACTGAAAGTCATTTGTTGTATTCACCCGTAGAACACAGAGCTGAGATCAGGGACCCAATGTTTCTGCAGTATGAGCCATCAGAGAGGCCTGAGAAGGAACACACTGTGATCTGGGGAGATGTTGAGGAGCAGTTCCGTCAGACTAAAAACAGGCTCCAGCTGAAAGAAAGAGAGGTGTGTGGGAACTGATGCTACTACTACTGTAAGGAAGAAATACATATGCTTAAACAAAAAAAGCTTTAGCAACATGTGGCCAAAGTTACTCACAGTGTACAGTATAATGATCTGTGTGTTTGGATGTGCAGTGTGAGGTGCTACAGACAGAGCTGGAGGCCATGGAGCAGGAGTTCCAGTCCAGCCAGGGTCGCCTGGCGCAGTGCAGGGATGAGCTCGTAAAGCTAAGCCACCGCCAAAGCATCAGCAATCACAGCTCAGTTAGTTTTACCAACATGTTTTTACTTTATGGATCCTGCAGTAATTTCTAGCTGTCTTGTTGCCATGTCATTAAAAAAATGTGTTACACTACCACAATAATTTTTCAAGAACAAGAGAATTCAGTGACCAGTTATAGATGGAACGTTGGCTTTCCTTATAACTGAAATGATTACATTAATCACTGAAGTGAAATAATACTGGAATATCTTTCTCATTTGTCATTTTAGAGACCTTGTGGGTTCTGGTGGGTTGTGTGCATCTTCTTGGTCTTGCTCCTGATTGTGGTTGGGGCAGCCATGTGGCTATGCCATCCTCCTTTCAGGGACCAAGTTGAAGATCTATCATCAGACATAATGCATCGCATTGAGAAGTACCTACTTGAAGTTAAGGAGTCCCAACATTCACGATGCTTTAAACCCATTTGAAAGAAGATCAACTTAGAAAAATTGTGTGACCTTATAATTACATTCAAATGTTGTTCAGTTTAGGTTGGTTATTTAAATATTTTTAATGTATCTGTATATGCTTTCATACATAGTATTGGTATCATGTCATACATAGAATTAAGGTTTGAAAAGGTGTTTTCAAAGTATGTACATCCGTTTTCTGCATTGAAAATTAAACAACAACAAAAAAACAAATAAATATAATTTGTCTCAAAATAAAAAGGCACAACAAAATGGTGTGTTTACTCTAATATGAACAAATATTACATAACAATATATCAATAAACAAAAGTCTACTGAAACGCCACTGCCATACATAACCAAGAAAAACATCCATCCATCAGCAATACCGCTTAACCCATGCAATGTTGCGGGGGGGCTGAAGCCTATCTCAGCCAACATTGGTTGGGAAGCGGGCACACCCTGGACAGGCCGCTGGGCAATCGCAGGGCTAACACATAGGGACATGCAACAACTCACACGCATTCACACGAAAATAAAAAACAGCTCAGTTAAAATGAGAAAATATGGATCACGTATTAAATTTGCATGACGTATCTTCAGAATGTTGGACTGTAAAAAATAAAAATTGTCAAGATGTTACAGATTTGATACTTTATTTAAGTATATGGACTATTTTGATTAGATGAACAGCACTGAGTAAAGTGATTGATTGTCAAGCAATGACTGAAGGTAATTTACTTCAAAGAGAAATACTGTCTGGAAATAAACACATTTTATTTAAAGACATATGTTGATTATGAAGTATTGCACACACCAAAACATCACTCACCTAAACATGCAGATGATAAAGACTACTTTTCTGAATGGACTAGAACCCATCGTGCATTGTATTCAGGTCACAATGTGTCCAGATAAAGCTGCTTTATCACCAATCACTGACACAGCATATCCACCACAGTCCTGCCCCCAGTCTTTCACCCTGATACTTGTGTGTTCCCTGAACATACTACAGGCCATTTATGAAATGGATCAACTGTGAGTAAGGTTCATCTTTCAAAATCTAGAACTGTGGGTAAGATACACTCAATTAGACTGAACTATTCAATGGTATGAACCTATTGAAAGTTGTGTGTATGTTGTTTGTAGCAGTATGTCCCGGTCAGTTAGATTACAAAAATCTTGATACATTTTTGGATTTTGTTTTCAAGAGAGACCTACTTCAGAATGAGGCCATCCATTCTATTCTCATTTTTTTGGGGACAAATAAACCTGGCAGTATCTCTTAAAATTTGTGCTTTCAATGTTCAGAGTTTTGGGGAGGCAAAAGCAAACAACCAGAAAGTAATGGATATTCTTATCAAGGTATTATCTGTATTTAAACATTAAGAATTTTGGTGGCTAACATAATTACAATTTAAACATCCTTAATTTCCTTTCCCAGATACTTTCTCGCTGTGACCTCTGCCTTATTCAGGAGGTTAGAGACTCGAAAGGGGAAGCTATACCTGCACTTGTAAAGGGTCTCAACAGGTGCTTAACAAAAAGGCTTTACCTGACAACACTGGCAGATTATAGTACAAGTTCACATTGCATCAATATTATTAGCAGTAATATATATATATATATATATATTTATATATATATATATATGCAAATGGTAAAACATTGCAACTAACAATACCTTTTTTCAACACCGTCAGACTGAATAAATCAATTTCATACGCTTATGTGGAGAGTGAGAGGCTCGGAAAAAGAACGTACAAGGAGCAATATGTCTACATTTATAGGTAAATGTATTGTAAGATTCACATTACATAATCCGTTCAATGATTAAAAGTGATTTTGTTGCTGACTTCTTTTTATAGGAATGATGTGCTTAACATCAGAGAACACTACCACCATATTAATATGAACGGAGAGGAATCCAATGAAACAGAGGTTTTCTCCAGGGAACCATTCATTGTCAGATTTCACTCGCCTACCACCTGTGAGAGCAAATATGTTGTCACTTATGCTGCATTAAAAGAGAAAAAGTAGTATACACTATAAGTCATACATTTAAACAGTTTTTCCATAAATAGTGTGCTCAGCTGAACTTGTTATTGTAAAGACTGTTGAAAAAATAAGAATAATGTGTCTGTGTCAACATGTCACATTTTGTAGTGGTGAAGGATTTTGTCTTGGTTGGGCAGCATACATCACCTAAATCTGCCATGAGGGAAATTGATCAACTGTATACAGTCTTCAAAGGCATATATAAGAAGTGGAACACGGAGGTCTGTTGGATTTGTGTGTTGCAATATTTTCAAAAAATTCCCGTGGTCTGACTTTTATATTCTAATGTCATACAAATCTAAATAGTTCGGATGGCAAGTATCACATATTGTTTTATTTTAGAATGTTATAATCTTAGGTGACCTCAATGCTGGATGTAGTTACGTCACCATCAAGGGCTGGAAAGTGGTTCGTCTAAGAAGCGACTCCCGATTCCACTGGCTAATTGGAGATGAACAGGACACAACTGTCCGTGAGAAAACACATTGCGCATATGATAGGTCAGAGTGCAACAAAAAGAACTACATTTATAAGAAATACTTTTACCTACTTTGTGACAATATTACATATATCTATTCAGAATTATTGCCTATGGACGCGAGATTTTCTCTGGTATAATCCCAGACTCAGCAAAACCTTTCAATTTCAAAGAGAAGTTTCACTTAACTGAGAAAGAGGTAATGTAATACAATTATACATTATTTTACATCGGTTTAAGATTGTTTTCCTATTGGTATGTACTGTATATTGACGTATATTAATTGGACTGATTTTGCAGGCTTTAGAGGTCAGTGACCACTTCCCAGTAGAGGTTGACTTGAAGCCAAATCACCGCTACTTTCTCCGTAACGAACTTTAGGCCTCAAAACAAGCCGGCCCAACGAACTCAGCATGAAATATTTATACACTTTAATCATTTATAAATTAAACAATTAACTTTTAACAAAATATTGCTCCTATTTTACCGTGACAATAAATGCAATCAGCACACGAACCAATAAATATGAGTAATTTTAACACAAAGTGAGTGTTTTAGGATGTTTCAGTAATGCTTGGGCTTTCGCTGTGCTTCTGAAAACAGAGTACTCACTCATCTCTAAAAGTGCCATAGAATTATGTAACTTAAAAATAAAAAACACTAAACATTACAAAACAATGATAGAGTACTTTGGATTTAACATTTGTTGTCAACATTTTGATTGTATTTACGTTTTTTGTGGTAATACTAATAAATTGCTTTTGATATCTCATGATATCTTTGAACCCTCCATTTTGAGAGGAAGTAACTTTGGACCAACAGCAAATGAGACTTGGCTCACTTTCTCTAACTCTCCAATACCTTAAAATTATTTAAGAAAATTTGACTTTGTAGATGCATTGCAATTGCTGTCCGATTATTTTTCAGATTTAATTTAAATACATTTTACTTTCACCAAAAAGAAATGAAGCAAAATGTTGCTGATTTGCACCAATTATGGGTGAGAACATTTTGAATGCTTGCATATTACTCTGTATAATTGATAAATAATTTTGTTTTTAGCTTCAGTTTATTTGTTATATATAATGTATTTAATATTGATCAATTCGGAATATGATGTCTTTGCAGACATGTCACTGATACATTTCCCTGACTTGGAGCCTTTACATTTACATTTTGAGGAAAATGTTCACAGGACAGCCAGCCAACATGCAAGGTCAGGGAGACATTCAGATCAAGTCCAAATAACGTCAGTCAGTTCAGACCCATGTGCAATAGGGGTTCAGTGTAAGTGTAAGTATCTAACTAAAGTCCAAATCGGACAGGATTACTGTTACTGGGGGATGTTGGCGATATTAATGAGCCATGATCCTAAGTAATTAAACACAAGTTCTGGAAAGGATTTTTGCAAATACAAAATTACCGGGGATCTTTGCAGCATGGTTGACATCTGAACGTCTAACTAGGACGCCTTTTGACATGACAATACATCAATTAGTTTACCAGTTTTTGATAATTAATGAGTTTGGACAATTTGTGTTATAATGATGAAAAAGTAACAGGGATTGTAATAGGGATGGCTCTTTTTTAATGTCCATACTGTATTCCCCCATGACATCAAACTCATCAACTCTCAAAACTAAAGACAAAATTAAAGTGCATGGGTTACCCTTATTTGAATTGTTCAATTTTTTCATTGTTAAAATTTGGCTGAAAATCTTATTTAAAATATTCCCTTGTCATGTCATACAGTGTTAAATTTTATTTAATAAAATGTCATGCAGGCAGCACGGTGGTTTGCACTGTTGCCATCCATCCATTATCAGAACCGCTTATCCTTGGCAAGGTCACGGGGAGCTGGAGCCTATCCCAGCTGACTTCGGGCGAGAGGCAGGGTACACCCTGGACAGATCGCCAGTTCATCGCAGGGCTAACACATAGACATACAATCTCTCATACACACATTCACACCTACAGACAATTTAGTGTGACCAATTTACCTGCATGTTTTTGGAATGTGGGAGGAAATCCACGCTAACAGGGGGAGAACATGCAAACCCCACACAGAAAGCCCCTCAGGTGGGTTTCGAACTCAGGACCTTCCTACTGTGAGGCAACAGTGCTAACCACTGCGCCACCGTGCCACACTGTTGCCTCGCAGTTAAAAGGTCCTGGGTTGGATCCCCACCTGAGGACCTTTCTGTGTGGAGTATGCATGTTCTCCCGTGTTAGCGTGGGTCCTCCCACAGTCCAAAGACATGTAGATCAATTGGTTACTCTAAAATGTCCATAGGTGTGAATGTGTGTGTGTGAATTGTTGTATGTCTTTGTGTTAGCCCTGCGATGGACTGGCGACCTGTTCAGGGTGTACCCCACCTCTTGCCTGACGTCGGCTGGGATAGGCTCCAGCACCCCCCCCCCCCCCCCGTGCATAGAACCATGCATAGGAAAAGTGGTGCTGCTAATGGATGGATGGAGGGTGTCATTTACGATTGAAAATAAGCCTTAAACACCCTTGTATCACGTGTATATATTGGGCAGGTGCATGTGGTATAAATGTGTTGTACAATAAATGTTCCTGCACACTACCTTCGCTAGCATTATGTTTGTTTTTTTATTGTATTTAGGTCATCCAACTTTTGAACAAGGTTTGATAAAAAAACATGGTATTCAATTTAGCTGACAGGTAGTGAAGATTGGGTTGGAATCCTCATTTACAATTAAACAAGTACAGTTAAAAGTTTAAATAGAGTAAGTTTAAATAGAGTGCAACAGGTACAGGATCTTAATGAGTTGACGAAAGATGTCATGTTTAATTTTGAACAATGTTATGGGGCCACTTGGTTGTCAAAATGCTTTCTTTTGTTGATGGCTCTTTTGTTGTTTGCATGTCCTCCACATGTTTCTGTGTGCAGGTTTGAGGCAAATTGGTTGCTGTGGTATCACCCAGACATATTGCTGTGAGTCCAGGGGCAAGCACTAAACCCAATTTATTATTAAAATAAAAAAATTTGGAACGTTAATGAGACATTCTAAAAAGACATCACAAGAGCTTTCCTTTTAAACCTTGTGAGGATGTCACTTAAACGTCAAAATTGCACATTTAAAATATGTCTTTGTTGAATGTTAGAAGGACGGTCAGAAACAAATGAAAGACAGCAAAAACTTTCATTCTGGCTTACTGGTGAGCCATTTTTTGATCCACCGATGATGTTCAAAAGATGTTTTTTCAGTGTCTTAACTCAGTGGGAGATGATGTTAGAAATATCTGCCTTGAAAGTTGTAATGGTGCTAAAAACTATTTTACATCTTCACAGATCTTAGAGTGCGGAATTCTGGGCATAAATCAAACATAGAGACAGTTGTAGCGCTTGGGAATAACCATTTTGTAATCAATTTGCATGCAAACGCTGGCCAATGCAGAAGCCGCTGTTGTTGTTGATGCTTCTATTGTCGCTCCTGACTTTTCAGCGTCTCTCTGTTTTTTCTTTACTGCAAAAAAACAGACGCCCATGAATAACAAAACCTCCAATTAATTCCTAGATTGAATACATATTCTGTTTGCTGATCTAGAGATCTGTCAGAGGAATATGTCCATCACCACCACAGACTTGCAGCGTCCTCTACTGGACAGATGTTACCATAACCCCTTGCACAGAAAGAGAAAATTAAAAAACATTGATATCTTCAACCAAGCGAGAAGCAACTACAGTGACAGAACCTACAATCATACCAGCAGTAGCATTTGAGACCCTACATTAAGTCTATGCTCCACAAGAGGGCGTTGCTGAAGTGATTGAATACAAAATGGGCTATACAGAGCTGGGAACACTATGCCTTTCAACAAAAAATTGTTTGGCAAGTGGTTTTTGACAGTAATGAGGAGGGTAAGGGTAAATTAACAATGCTGTGACTAGAGGGCAATCTCTAGTTCAGGAAGGAACTGAAAACCTTCAAGGTGGAAATGAGCAATTGTACATATGGCACGGAATCACGCTTAAATTTATATAAGGCGCCTCTCAAGGCACTCAAGGTCACCTTAGTGCCACCTTTGACCACATCTCCCATACAATACTGCTGAAACACCTTGCTGGCATTGGTGAAACTGGTATTGCTCACTACTGAATTACCTCATAACTCACTGACAAATAACAGTTAGTCCAGTTAGGAAGATATAGGTCTAAGAGTTCTGCTATCATACAGGGTATTCCTCAGGGGTCCTCCCCTCTTCATCATTTACCTCTTTCCCCTGGGAAGGATTTCCTGTCATCATGATGTCCAGTTTCATTGCTAGGCTGATGACACCCAGCTCTACCTCTCCACCAAACCCTCCACCACCTTTCTGTAAGACATTTCAAGCTTGTTGAGCAAGAATTTTCTGAAACAGAAATCATACTCATTGACTCCAAGTCCCAATCCCTATAACTGCCCTATCATATTTGGCTTTTCTCTACCTCTATTTATTCAAGTGGAGCCATGGGGTCTCAATCCATAATATCTTCTCCTTTGAACCACTCAACTCAATCACCTAAATATCATCATCCGGTCTGCATTCTTTTACATCCTTAACATCCTGAGACTCCGTCCTTCACTCTATCAGCACAGCACTGAAGTCCTGATGCATGCCTTAATCACCTCTCAGATTAATTACTGCAATGCTGTAATTAATGTCTCTGGAATCTCCTTACGACTGCTACACAACCCCCCAATTTACCCAACATCTAGCTGTCTGTAACATCTTCAGCACATCACGTCCATTACCATCAAGTTACACCGACTCTTTCTTCACCAACAAAGCTCTTCATTACCTTACCCATCCAACCTCCTCTAGGAGTGCCCCACCTTCTTCTCATCCCCGCATCCTTTAGTCCTCTTCAGATGGCCTCCTAATGCCGCCCCACTTTCAGATCACGAACGTGGATTCCAGGATGTGCAGCTGTTCTGCCCCCTTGTTGGTTGTGAACTACCCTTTACCCTTGTGATCTGATGATTTAAATTGATGTCCCCGGCCTCACTTCCCATGTGGGTACATTTGATTTTTTGCATTTTAAATTGTAAATCGTAAATAGTTTTAACTGCATTATAAGTCTTACACTGTGACCTCGAGAGTCTGGAAAGGCACCTTAATATTATTATTACTCTGACATTTATGTATTATTTCCTCAAAAAAATTAAACTCTTTTCTTTCAAAAATAATTTCATCAAATTACCTACTGAATAAACTGTGATAATTATTCATAATGTATTATAAAGATTATTACAGTTAAGGGTATGATCAAGATATATTTTGATCATAAATTGAATTAGACTTGCGCACTGCCATCGTCATGACGACCAGTTAGATACTTCCGGGTCATTCGCTCAGGACGGTTCCTTGTGCGAAAATTTTCCCATTGCCTTTTGAGTCCGGTAGCATGCAAATGTGAGTGTACTTGTCGAGTATAGCTGAGGGTCGTTCCAAAGCTGACAGAAGAGGAAACCTTGGGATGCCTTCAGATCCCTATCTTTTTTTAGTGCTTGCCCCTTGCCAAAGTAGAGTAATACATCTTCAGTTGGTGGAAGTGCTAAAGAAAGAAAACCTGCCTCAACGACGTATTTCAAATCTTGAACTTTTTCATCTGGTGGCGACGTTAAAGTTGACATATTTATTATATCTGTCTTTACATTAATTTCAGCAAACCACGCCAGATAAATAATTGCATTTTAGAAATCGAAACAATCATGTTAAGCAGTAAATCCGACCAAGAAATAAGAGAACTTCTTGACGAGTATGGAATAAAGCATGGGCCTGTTGTGGGTAAGAATGTTTTGTTTCTTCGATTTAAAGTGTTGAGGACTTTATTGGATGTAAGGAATCGCTTAAGGACTGTTACGTAAAACAATTCACATCAGCATAAAAGTAGATCATTCAAGCTTGCTTTGTCGCCTATATGCCTCCAGGAAAATGCATAATTTCAGTCCTAATGTAAAGTAGTGTATGACGATGTTCTAAATTAACTCGGGCCTGGCTGGATTGTCTTGGGGCAGTGCTGAGTGAGTGTGCTGGAGCGCCTGGATTCCAGAACAGTGTCTAAACTTGTCAGCATTTTCATCTACAATATGAAATGACATTTGTAAAAACTGATTCGACGATTACACAGTTCTTAATAGGCTATAGTACATCTATAAGTTATTCAAGGTATACAATTATTTAATATTCGACATCACAAATTATAGAAAATAGGCTGAGCCTGGTCAAAACTGAAAGGTTCGAATTAGAGTGCTGACGTACTACCGTTCTCCGCCACCACACAAGTGAGGCTCTATTTAGCGCCTCTTTTAGCATAAATTCGCAATATATTTAAACAATACGAAAACCAGAGACACCTAATTTAATTTGGGTCGACATGTCAACTAAATGTTAATTTTACTTGACAAATTAAATAAAATTTTCAACATTTTAGACAAGAGATCGATTAAACGTTACGACATTATGCCATTATTTGAGTCTTTAAAATAAATAATGGTTAACAAGTTCCTAAAAAAGAAACAGCACTTGATATGATCACATCCTTTATTTAGACAGGACAAACGTGTTTACAAAATGTTTAAGTGATCTACACGTTTATTAATAAAAACAAATGAATACACTCTAAGTTTAGCTTGAAGTTTTAATGTCGAAAAAAGGTTTTTAATTTTACCAAATTGAAAGCTAGGGGTAGCCAAGTGGTGTCTTCTGAGAGCTCTTACCTCCTTCGGACAGCTTTGACGTTAGTTTACTTCTTTGTCTGGGACAAATAATTTAAATTTTGCTCCAGATACTTTGACAATCTAATTGCCTTTACAGTTACATCGTCATTTCCCTAAATTAAGGCTAAAATGTTAAATGTGTATATGCTGACAACCGCCAGTTTGCCAAACAACTTAGCTTTTTTTAATGATTTTGGTTTCGAACAAGCTTGCCAAGGTACTGCTTGCAAATGCATTTGTACATGCATGATCAGTGCCAGGTAATCGTTGTCGAAAACGCATGAACATTTCGGTAAAATCAAGTAAAAGTCACATTGCTAGATCATTGCTGAATATTCTTTTTACATATCTGCATTTTTAGCATATGGCAGCAATAAACAGGCATATTCTCTAATGGAAATACTATAATTTTCACTCCCTCCCCACAGTTTTCTTCCAATCAGTCTTGCAAAAGTCAAAGCTCTGCCCAAAAATCTCTATATTATAGCCTTTATTTCATGTGTTACAATGATGATCTTGTATTGTATCGATTTTGTATTTTTAGCTGTCTACGAGTAGCTGACCTGCTCATTTCTGCAGTCAGCGCACAATTAAATATGTTATAGGTTTATGTAATTGTAGTCAAACTGACTGACATTACCATAAGATTACATAAGATGAATGTAAATAGGTCTCTTTTTGAAATTAAATCTACTGGAGTGATTTCTAAATCAAAGCAATTTCTAGCAAGCTGTGGTCGAAAATGACTGGGAAATTAAGTGTGTTTTACCGGTGTCCTAAAGAAGCGAAGGTATAGAAACTTTGAGTGAGCAGTTCTTCCTCTGTCTTAGATCGATCATTTTATTATTATTACAAGAATCTTTCAAAGCCATTTGAAAACTCAGAGATGAAAGTCCTTGACTGAAAGATTTAATTTAGTTTGTAGGAACTCAAGTAAAATATATAGCACGTATTTTAAATGAAAAAATTATTACGTATTCCACTTATGTCCATGTCAGTATTACAGGATTACTTCAAAATTATTTTTGAAAGTTTGACCGTGAAAAAGAATGGGAACAGGAAGGGAAGAAGACCACAAGACAGTTGGTGTGTGGCAAAATATGTGCACTTTTTCTACCAAAATTAAGCATTTAGAACAAAGGTCAGCATTGAGCACCACGCAGAGAAAGTTTTCAAAATTACTAAATGATGTTATCAGCAGTAAGTATATGAAAAGATGAAATTGACCATGGTTTAAGAATAAATGTTTTAATCAGTACATCAGTGGTATGATAAATAAAGCATTCTTCTTGTTATCAAACTGCTCAAAGTTAAGGATTTGTTCATGTTAGAACAAAACCTGCTCACTTTCAAAACAAAATGTGAATTGCCACGAGCTCTATCGATGTTGACATATATGTTGTATAACTAGGTTTACATTTGAATTACTGAATAGGATCAGAACAACAGAAATGTTATTTATGTGGTGATTCAAACTGTTTCAAAACGCTACACCCAAGTGTGCTTTTCCCTAACACAACATGCTTCTGACAGGGAGTCCATATGAAACACTGCTTTAACTTGTATTAAGGATGGTTCAGCATCACAAAACTATGAACAACAATTTCCAAACGTTTGTTTAAATTTGTTTAGTTAGATCTACTTGTATCTCATATGATTTTGTGACTTTTTCTTCCTAAGTGACACTTCAAAAGGAATTGTTGCTTCTTCTAATTTTAGTCCCAGGACATATTGATAAACTAAATACAAATCTATAAACTAATGTGAACCTTACTGTATGGTTAATAACAACTACAATGGAAACCAAACCTAGAACGTTTTCTGCTAATGCGCCTTATTTTCAGTCATTTAGAACTATGTCAAGATCCCATCCCATTAAGATCCATTTTAATTGAGGTTTTTAATAGCATCCCGTGATGTCAAGGACAGGTGCTTTATTGTAATACCTGTCTGATTGCACCTTTCACATAGATTCTACAAGAAGTTTATATGAGAGGAAGTTAAAAGAGGCCATGGAGAAAGAAAAGACAAGAAACTTATTTTCTGACAAAACTTACTACAGAGAAGAAGGTAGGTGATGTCAAAAAGACTTTACTAAATGGGAAGAAGATTAAGACAGCGTTGCAATGTGATAGCCTTCTTTGCCTTTTCTTTTTCTTTGAGGTTGTTCTGTAATTCAGTCAATATTTATTTTTGGTTATAACTTAAATTTCAGAGAATTTACTGTTGCGGATGTGTTCGATTTTTTTATTATTATTATTTATTAAAAATATATAATAGCTATTATATGACTTGTAGTGGAACACCCCATTGGTTAACTTTCTACAACTTATTCTAAGGTTTTACTAAATGTTTTGTTTGTAAAATACATTTTTGATTCGATTTAAATATTGTGGCCTTAAAAATTGACCTTTTCTGCTATAACCAAATGATTTTGGAGATGACAAAGTGCTATCAGTTGATCCTGGTCTGAATAGGGATATTTAACTGCAGTGTGTTAAAATATACAAGAAAACTAGTACATTTGCCAACTTGGGGTTGCAGAACTGGTTAAATAGAACTATATTGCAGTTGAAATGTACTAGGAATAATGTGGTATTGGGTGTATAATAGATAAAATACATTATTGATTCCAGAAGGATTACAGATAAGTTTTGTGTGAAGGAAAATACCTTCAGCAACATAATTGCTTCCCCTGATTCAATATTGTGCAGATGTATTATTTTTCACTCATGTGCGTTAACTAAAATAACTGGCTGGTTTGCACTTTACTACTTTATGACCACAGATAAATATGTTCCTCAGGTTCATTCAACATTCAATTATTTTTTAATTTAGATAGCACTTTATACGTTTTCCAAGAAAAAGGCATACAGAAATAATGCATGGATTATTGGCAATTAAATAAAGTTTTACATTCATTTTTTTGAATTTTGTTTTATTTTAGAGGAGGAAGTCGTCTACTATCGTACACCAGTAAGTATTCAGAGACGAACATTTTGCTTTTAAAAAAAAAAAACTTTTGAATGCAATAGTAATAATAATTTATTGCATTTATTTTTGGGTACTTCAGAAACCGATTCCGATTTCTTATACGTTCACAAATCTCAGTACACGTTTAGGTATTATTTTTCATATTTACAAATCAGTTACAAATGCAAGGTTTGAGATGCATCTACACAACTTTTCACTCACTTTTGAATTGTTTTGTTACAATAAAAACACTATCAGGTGGCATCTACAAGCTAAACAATCCCTAATTGTATAATGTCACTACATTAATTTATTATTAATAATAATAATGATAATTGATTGCCACTGATATAGCGCTTATCATGACATCTTATTATTATTTTGTATTTTTGAGGTTGGGGAAAAAACGGTGTGTAGTGACCACTCGCTAGCGAGTCAGAACTATTAATCATAATTCACGGCGTTCCAGCCATGTATAGGCGTGTATATGTTTGTGGGTACTACATCCCCCATGCTGCTTAGCGATGGATGTGACGTATATATAAGTGGGACGAGGGAGAGCGAATGTTGTGTTGTCAGTTCGTATGCAGAGTGCGCGATTAAATTGAATGTTTTTTCTATCGGCAAAACGACTATGCGTGTCTCGTTATTGCCGTCATTCCTACGGTACATTTAATTCAAAACAATGTATAACTATGTCTTAGCGCCAGGGGTGAGAATCCTTTTTCTATTGAGGGCCAATGGGGGTATTTACAACATCCAGTTGGGGCCACTCAAAAGGGCAAACAATACTAAATTTTCCTAAACGATCGGCAAGTTACAAAATGCAATTAAGGGCACCAGGGTGCAAATACAAGGATTTTTTAGATGTTGTAAATGCAAACAAAAAACTAAATTGAGTTGCTGGGTCCTTATCTGCCTTTGCTAATCTCAGTCCTATTGCAAACTGATTCGATTATTGGTATAAACGGATTTACAATAGGTATGTAGTATGTATAAAATTGATCATCGATGCCCCGTTTCAATTCCCATGTGTCTGTCCTATGTTAAGTGCATCCTAAATTGCAATATGTTTTAATTGTACGGTTACCTTGGGTGTTTAGAAAGGTGTCTATAGATTAAATGTAATGTTATTATACCGGTATTACAGTAATTCACAAGTCTATAAATATTCAATAACTGTATCGTAGTATTATTATATTCTGAAATCACTCAATGTAATTCTTTTAAAAAAAGAAATTCTATGACATTCATGCGAGGTTTTAGCTTGACTTTATTGCAACGAGATTCATGAAAGTGCATTTATGATGGGCCAGATCAAAAAGTTAAGCTACATTCCTACCTCCCCACTCATCAGTTCATGACCTACTGAGAGCAACATGGAACACAAGAGGGTACTAACTAGCCAATGATGGCGGATTAGGTGGTCAGGATTCATGTATGATCAGTCTGGACAATTTTGGCGGGACACGAGGGTTAAGATCCCAACTCTTTTCGAGAAGCGTCTTGCAAAGTTTATTGACCACAGAATCTGGACACTTGTTGCATCTGAAATATGCACTGTACAGGACAGTGTCCTGGTATCCCATCCAAAGGCTAACCAGAACTTACCCTGCTTAGCTTCCGAAACAAGCCAGAGGTGTATGGTTTCATTGGTGCTGAGAACATATCCTAATCATTTTTTTTTCACCTGTTCTTTTCAAAGGTCAAAAACGAAGATTCCGGAGATCGGTAAATCTTTGGCTAATCCCATATTAAATCTAGAATGAAGACTTGTCATTCTTATTCTTGAAAAGTAAAGCTTATAGACACTGCCAACATTTTGTGTTTCTTCTAAAAAAAATTCAGAAGACTGTATATTAGACCAAGGTCCGAGTACACAGCAAAACAGTTTGTGGGCAAGTAAGTTATTCAATATGTGTAATTATTTGTTACTTTACTGTAAAATAATTTCTGCCTATAAATTCTTTCTTCTGGCAAGTGATGAATGGCAACATGCCTCCATTTTTCTTTACTTTTGCACCGTGCATCAAACTCAATTTAAGGTCAAAGCCCTATACAGTGGTTGACGAGTATGTTAGTTACGTGTTATACTACAGTTTCTGGTCCTCCTGATATAAAAAAAAAAAAAATGTATATGATATTGGCAGAGTTTTTCTTTGTTGTTATATGTCACAATTCTTTTGACAAATTTCCTTTATGACACACTATCCTCTTACAGAAACCTGTCCGATACAAAACCAACCCTTTCAAAGTCTGGTGACGATACTCTGAAGGAGGAGCCCGAGTCTGCACGCCTTATACCACTCCGGGTTCAGTTTCTGGTCTTTCTGATTGTAGCAGGGTTCCTCTATGTTGTTTTTTCGAACATGGAGTCAGCAACAAGCGAACCTTTTAAAGGAATACAATAAATTATCTTCTGTTTTATCAACATTCAGTGTTTTATATTTCGTATTCAATAAATTATAATTTTTTCCTTGCGTTTTTGTACTCGTCCTGAATTTGTACCAGAGGCAGAACTTAGTTGGCTGGGAAACTATCTATTATATTTTACTTTAACAAAGTCAATCAATTCAGAAAAATAATCAAATGCACAATTTCCTTCAAAAATCTTAAATTGGTCATATACTACAACTGCAAGTGTGTCAGCATTGTGTTGTTTATCTTCCCATGCCTCTGCTTAATGTTATAGATATTTTATATAGAATGAAAGCAGTCATTAAAATACTGTGTATTACTGTGTATTATAATGTGTATAAGTCATGTTTATATGCTTCTTTGGTTGAACATTCCTGATGCTCAGAGTTGTCTAACCATGCAGTGGGAAAGTGCCCCCTTTGAAATCAAATCTGATTTGTCAAGGCTCGAAATTAGGGTAGCAACATTTTTTATTGCAAGGCTACCTTTTCAACTTCCAGAGCTTCTTCACCATTTTGCAAGGGCATTACAAAAAGGTTTCTCCTTTTTCAAAACAGTGCACTTTTCAATTTTACTTTTTGTCCACTGGCCAATAGGTTATTGGTAGGATTAAAAATGTAAATACACCAATTACGCAATTGAAGAAATATTTATTTAAAAATCTTATTTCTTGGTTGCATATCAACAAAAGATATATTGGGGGAAGCCTGGTAGCAAACTTCTACCTACACACAAAGAAAGCTATCTTCTAGGCCAGATATTTACAAAAGAGGCATACAGTAAACAGAGCTGTGAAACTGCCCCTTCAAAAAAATGGTGGTGCATGCTCAATTCATATTTTTTCTTTCATTATTGTTACTACTACCACTAAGCTGTGAAAAGGAACACTTTCAATGAAAGACCAGAGGTTAACGGCTGGAAATACTTAAGAAGGTCCTTTTCCATTTCTCAGTCTCATAGAGACTACTTACACGTTCTGTTGTTGAGGGCTGGACAAAGGCATGCCCTTGTTGTATTTCAAACCCACAGGAAGTCATATTATGGGAATAATGTTTTATTCATTATCCTTGTTCTCAGTTTGTTCTCAGAAGCCATAGTGATTGGGGTAATAGAAATAAATGTTTATACTGCAAATGTTCAGGTTTGTTAAAATATAAAAAAGGGTATACAATAAAGTATATAATACAAACAGAGCCTGTTATACAAATTTTTTGTGTTAGAAAGCAAGGTCACTAAATCCCAAATATTTACCTAACACAACTTAGTAATGTTAAACCAAAGTGGAATTATCTTAAGTAATTGAAGTTGAACCAATCAAGTACAGGTTTGTTTTACTGATCTGAGAAAACATTTTTGGCAGAATGGTGGAAAACCCCTTAATTGGTTCTGACAATGAGGTGTTTAATATAGCAAAGTACTGTGTCACTGTGGACTGGAATTGATTAGAGACAAAAATAATTACAATGTTCTCATGCATTACAGTGTATCACAGCTATTGCAACAACTGACATCTCTTTATCAGCATTATAACCATGTAGTCATCATTACATCTAATTGGAAGGGTATGTGAGGATGACTGAATATACAAAACATTGACAGTCCTTAGAGGATTATTCAAGAAGTACGACATTTTTAGTGGAACCTTGTACAGTGTTATTTTTGCAAAAACGAACTTATAAATAATACAAAAACATAAATAACATATTAACAATAAAATAATAAATAGTGCAAAATGCTATTAACTAAGCCTCGAAGGAACCTGAAAAACACTTGGCTTCACAGTCAAGACAATAGAAATGGTATTTGTGTACACTGTAATAGCAGAAGCTAAGTGAATCTTCATGTGTCAAATCACCAAAGTCTCGTTTGAACTTTTACAAGGGCATTTCTGCTGAACCAAGATAAAGACAAAACAAAAAAAACCCAGCTCAACTGAATAGTGTTTACCCCATGGCATATCAACTTCAGTCTTCTTAGATGTGACAATCCATACTCTAAATGATGAATACATTTAGTACCATTGCCAAATAGTATTTCCATCAAATGTAACCTCAGTTGATAGATTGATTTCCCTTTACATCTTGGCAAATCCCTGTAGATTAAAAAAAAAAAAAAAAATCCACTGTGAGAGATCTGAGGATCTGTCTTGCACTCATCTTAGCCCATTCTGAAACTAGCACAATGCATAAGAAACCGGATTATAAATGGACTATTGTCAATTGCAATATACGCTGCTTGGGCCAGAAACAAGTCGCCACAAAAAAAAAGGTCACACTATAATATTTCATGGGACTGCCGTTAGTTTTGATTACGGCACGTATTAGCTGTGGCGATGTTTCAATAAGCTTCTGCAATGTTACAAGATTTATTTCCATCCAGTGTTGCATTAATTTTTCACCAAAATCTTGCATTGAGGATGGTAGTCTGACCGCAGCGCAAAGCCTTCTCCAACACATCCCAAAGATTCTCTATAGGGTTAAGGTCTGAGCTCATGCATGTGTGAAAATGATGTCTCATGCTCTCCGAACCACTTTTTTACAATTTGAGCCCGATGAATCCTGGTATTGTCATCTTAGAATATGCCTGTGCCATAAAGGGAAAAAAAAATCTATTGATGAAACAACCTGGTCATTAGGTAGTATATTCAGGTAGTCAAATGACCTAATTCTTCGAGCACATACTGTTGCTGAACCTAGACCTGACCAAAGCAGCAAACCCAGATCATGGCACTATCTTACAGGCTTCTACAGTAGGCACTAGGCATGATGGGTGATTCACTTCATCTGCCTCTCTTCTTACCGTGATGCGCCCATCGCCCTGGAACAAGTTAATCTGGACTCATCAGAACACATAACCTTCTTCCATTACTCCAGAGTCCAATCTCTATGCTCTCTAGCAAATTGAAGCCTGCCAATGATTTCACCCTTCTCAAACAGACTAACATCTTTTCCACAACCACGCGATGTGCCTTTCGACATGGTTGTTTAAGAAATGAGAAGCAACTCATTGCACCAGTTGGGGTTAAATAACTTGTTGCCAGCTAAAAGATAATCGCCCATGCAGTAATTATCCAATAGATGGCTTGTACCTAATTTCTTAGTTAAGTCAAGATGGTGACTTTTTTTTGGGCCAGT